>JXCR01113271.1:0-19559 GCA_002079205.1 Phalaenopsis hybrid cultivar | reverse complement strand
GGACTCCTATAAACATGAGGGGATTTGTGTTAAATAGGAAAACGTGATGTCTAACATATTGGCATATATTCATAAAATTGGAGAATTCTTCAGTTTGCAGCCTTATTTGTTTGTTGGGGAGTCGTGGTTGGGTCTTACTGTTTATAATGCCCCTAAAATCTCTTTGATCTGATGGAACAAACCTAGCTTTCCATGGACTAAGGTGAACACAAATGTGAGCTTTAATGGTAGTAATGCTGGTGTGGGGGGAGTTTTCAGATCTTATTCCGGTGCATTATCTCGTTTCTTTTCTTTATCATGTATAGCCACACGTGCATTATCTACTGAAGACACTATTGTTTGGATGGCTTTATCTATTGCTATAAAATTAATGTGTAAAATTGTGCATATAGAGGTGGACTCCTTTACTCTACTGGAAATACTAAATGGTAAAACCCCTCCCTGGTTTTTATAGGGTGATATATATAGAATTCAAAACTTATTAAAATTAATAGTCACCATTTGGAGCTACATTCCAAGGGAAACTAGTAAACTAGCGGATTATTTGGCTAAAATTGCTTTGAACTCCTAAAAAATCATTTTAGATACCACCCCAGACCAGTATCTCCACATGTTGTTACATGATGATAAAATGAACCTCCCTTAAATTTAAACATGTTGACCTCAATTTTGGTCAAGACTTTCCTTCCTATTAGTGCTTAGGATCTAGTCATACGACTTTTCTTTTGACTATTCTAGAAGTCTAGAGATAAAACCCACCTACATAAAAATTCAAACCACTTCCTTGCTGTCTTTGGAACCCACATGGATGATCATGAACCTCCAACACTTGGAAGGTTGAGACCAACATGTGAGGATTCAAGGATGAGTCCCCATATGACTGTTGAACTTAGGACAACCCTGGGTGGCTAGGATTTGGTCTCTCACACACTCAAGCACATGAAAATTCTCTACATGTCATAATATATTTAAGTTACACCCATTGAACCTATTTCCTTCTGCTATTTTGAAAACTCATATGGGTGGTCCCCAAGCTCTTAGCACTTTGGCTAGGGTGGCTAGGACCACACATGAAAGGTCCAAAATGAGCTTCCCCTCTGTCTCAAGACTCAAATATGGTAACCTTATGATTGGCACACCCAAAGGCCTTTAATTCAACCTAAACACCCAATTTTGGCCTTTTAGGCCGAAACTTCTCCAAAATTACCAAATTGCCCCTAAAACCCTAAGTTTCCAAAAGTGGCCCAAATCCTTAAATTCTCTCCAAAAATCATATCAAACTACTTCAAACCATCCAAATCGACCAAAACACCATAATTGCAACAAAAATTTTCAAAATACCCCTTAGTTTTTCAAAATTACCAAAATATCCCTCTTGTCCAAAAAAATTCCCAAAAACTCTCAAATCATTCCAAACCTCCTTTAATCTAGGCATATTTGACTACCCAATGAGCCCAATTTGACCAAATTTATTAATTTTGACCAAAATCCCAATTTTACCATTAAAGGTTTAAATTCCCCAAATTCACCCCAATTCCCACCAAATTCACTTCAAACTCACCCAATTTCAAACCTAAATTAAACATTAAATTTTTCAACCCCAATCTACATCAATTTGGAGCCTAACTGAACCAACCTTCAAACCCTAATTTCAATTTTGAGTCAAAATCCCCAATTTAGGCATACCTCTAAATTTCATCAAGTTGAACCCCATAACCAATCCAACTCCGTTAATTTTGAATCCCAAACTTTTCATAACATTCCTCTAGACCAATTTGAACCTTTAATTGGTCTAGACCCAAACCCTAACTAACCTAAATTCAAGCCCAAAGCAATTGCCCTAAAATTGACCCAAGCCAAAAATCCATTAAATTGAATCCTTCAATCAATTCAAATCCCCAAATTTTGTTTCCCAAATTCTTGAATTTTGCCTCACCACTTTCAGCCTCTCAAATCCACTATTCAACCTTAATTTAATCACCAAAATATAGGGCTTTTTCTATCACCCCACCACTGTGAGCACTCTTAACCCACTCCTAGACCAAACTCAAATCACCCATTGACTATACTCTTATATGGGCTCAACCTCAGCTTAAATTGGTGCTTGGAGGAGCTTTGTGAGGTCACAACAAATGTCTACAACCAACCCAATCGAGGCCTCACCTCTTGGACAAAGGTATAGTTCACTAACCCTAAAATCATGCTCGATTTCACCAATTATGAAGTGAACTTACTTTTCATATGAATTTAACTGTATGAATGTGTTCGTCTCGATTAGATTAAACTATAAGAACAAACTGCGAGTGATTTGGTTGAGTATCGAGGGGATCAAAGCATTTTAGTGTGAAAGGTTCTTGGTTTAGGTTAGATGGGGACGGTAAACAGATGTTGTTCATTTGCACTTGTATTCATCAGATGACAGAGGAGTAGTGAGATGAGGAGATGGAACATAAAGCGTGGGCCGAGTCAGCACTGTGGCGACGTCGAATGGGAGTGCGTCTCATGGAGCTTCGGAGCCATCGTAGGATTGTGTGGCACTGATTTGGATAAGTAGGAACTTAGGATTTAAATGATTTAAATAATTCATAAAAATTTAAAAATCCATAACTTGGTGTAGAAAATCATAAAAATAAAATAAAAATACCCTTATGCTCAGTGAATAGAGGAGAATCTTGTGGACTAAAAACAAAAATTATTTGTATTATATTTATTTTTAAATAAATTAAATGCTAGAAAAATTCATTAAATCATAGGTAATTAAATATTATTCATCATGATACGAAACTTTGAGGGTTTATTCTCCTTGTGATTAAGAGTGTACTCTGATTTTTACAAAATCAAAGAACTGGTAAGCCCAAATTTCAAAGGTTAAGCGCCCGTTTGAGGTAGCTAAATAGTGCGTTTGGCATTTTCAGAACACCATGGTCGCGTTTGGAAAAGGCATTCGTGACTGCAATGGAATTAATCACGTAATTCTTTATGCTATAATCCATCCGATCCTTCGCCGCTCCTAGCCCCCTACGTTTAAGCATTTAGGAATATCTTATTACCCCACTGCCCCCTTCGATTCCGTCTTGCCCTAGATCTGTGATTAGTCTCCCCTCTGTCGTCCCGTCCTCTTCGTTGCTCCTAGCCCCCTGCGTTGTCTCTGCTCTTGGATCAATCCTCAATCTCGTACACCCCTTGAAATTCTTTGTAATATTTCAGGTATCGTTCGTTTGATTATCATTTTAGAAGTTTTGATCGTTGCCTGGTATCGTTTGCATGGAAATTTTTAGGGGTTTGAAATTGTCTCTTATCTCCTCATCTCTGCTCCTCGTCAAGGGTTTTTAACCTAAAAATTTGTTCTTCAAAACATTTTATTTGGGTTAGAAACAGTTTTAACCATTGGGGATATGCTGTCATTTGAAAGATTCATGATCCTCGTATTAGCATTGTTGGTATGCAGAGAAAAGGTCCTTGTTGAGTGATATTTTGTTTGATTTCTTTTTGGCAGTGTTGAACGTTATCATGCAAAAAATAGAATGCGTTTAAAATGATCTTTAGCTATTCTTCAATATGTTTATGATCTTTTGATGCCATTGGTGATTACTATCATTGTTGTAATGCGGTGAGAACAATATTTGAAATTGTATGGAAACTATTATTGCTGTAATGCAGCAAATATTTGTGCGGTAAGGACATTTTGTCTGTAAAATTGTATGGAAACTCTCCTGTTCCACAACGATCGTTATCCGTGACCTCAAATCCTGCAGCCATATGCATTATATATATTTTGTATATTTCTCTTTTATATTTATCTTTCACTACGTGGTATACATTAGGAAATGAGGGTTGAAGTATTATCATTTTGAGATAGAAATGTACTGTTCCTTACGGTTTTTTTGTAGAAATGAGTTTTGGAGTTTCAGTTTTAGGTGTTTCTGCACTATGCATTGTTGTATCCTCAATAAGTTCTTGATAAAAACATTCATGCCTTTCCTTCTATGGACGTAGGTCTTTGGCCGAACCACATAAATCTTTTGTGTACATATTTTTTTATTTTGTTTTTTTTAATTTCAACATTATGGAAATTCTTTGAGCATTAAAATTTTATTCCTCATAGTGTCAACATGTCTATAGAAGGGGGTCCTTTTGCTATATGGGATAAAGAAGTAACCAACATTTTTTGTGATTTATGTATTAAAGAAATAGAATTAGGAAATAAGACAACAACGTACTTCAACAAGGAAGGTTGGCATAATTTATCAAAGAGGTTTAACGAACTGCCTGGAATGGATTATGATTGGCTTAAGTTTAAAAATAAATGGGATCAACTAAAAAAAGAATAAAAGATTTGGAAAGGGCTAAAACGTGGATCAACGTGGCTAGGGTGGGATCTAATAAAAAGATAATTGATGCTCCAGAAGAATGGTGAGCCGACAAATTAGTGGTACGGCTTACTTTTTCAATTGGTGTATTTCATAACTTATTCAATAATATGATGCTAAACCAAATTTGTTGTTTTAGGAAATACCGATGGTGAAAAAATACAAACCATGTGGAATTGAGCCTGATTTTGAAGATAAACTTGATATTATGTTCAAGGGGGTGGTGGCAACAAGGAAATATGCTTTCAGCTTGAGTGAGACGGAGTTTGCAGGAATATTCAATGATTTTCCACCATAGCCAATGACAGTTGAGGAAGAATTACATAGTGTTAACCAGAGGGAGATCGGGGAGCCAAGCTCACAGATGAAGAGGCGCAGGCTAGGAAGAAAGAAGAAAGAAAGTGACACATTTGTAAAAGCTTCATTTGACCGGCTCATAGATGCGTTTGAAGCTCCACCACCTGCTCCAGTTTTGAACAGTTTTATATTTGATTGTCTTCAAACTCTAAAGTCTGTCCCTAAAGTTATAGCTCATAAGCACTTTTATGCAGTATGTATGAAAAAGCTAGAGGATCCAACTTGTAGGCACATATTCATGGCGATGAAACCAGAGTTGCGAGTTGAATATTTATGTGTTATTCTGGATGATTAAGCTTTTACATCTTTTAATTTTATTTTATTTATGTAATCTCTAAAGCAACGAACTTAGAGTTAGAGATGTACTATTTATTTGTTTATCTATGTTTTTGGTGATGGATACTTTCATGCAATATGAATACTATTTTTTTATGCAACTAGATGAATGTTCGATTTGTTTATTTATCGCTCGCTCTTTTGATTAAATAATTGCTGAACTAACTGACACCTTTCTTCCCTTAGAATGGATCCACAACTTGAACGTCGTAAGAGGATGGCATTGGCTACAACTATTGCCATTTTATTGTTAGAGTATTACCGAACATCTAGAACCCGTGTACTCCGAATGACTTCCAGCTTTGTCGGGGATAAATGGGCAGGAGAGATGCTTTCTGGACAACCAATTAGGCTTCATAACATATTTCCTGCACGAGTTATCCCTGAATCACAGACTCTAAGGTTATTTGAGAATGACGAGAAGGGAGGTATTGGCTATAACGATATACATTTTGTCACATAATGAATCAATTAGAAGTGCTATGGAGAGATTTCAACATTCATCTAAGACAATAAGCCGATATTTTCCAAAGGCATACAAACACTTGTTAGCTTGGCCGCTACAATCATCAGGCCAGAGGATCCATCATTTGCCAATACTCCAGTAGAAATCACAACCGATCCCCGTTATATGCCTTACTTCAAGGTAACAATTGTTTTATTTAAGTACACATGTCAATATAACGATATTCTAATTCTGTCCAATAGAAATGCAATGGTGCAATTCACGGGACTCACGTTGATGCTCGACTACCCAGCCAGGACAAGGTGCTTACATCATCAGAAGTGGTTCACCAACTCAAAATGTCATGGCAGTATGTGACTTCAATATGTGTTTCACATATGTTATGGCAGGCTGGGAAGTGAGTGCACATGACAGTTAGATCTTTTCCTTTGCTATAAGGAATAGATCTCAAGGTTTTCCTCATCCGCCTTTAGGTATTTATTTTACATTTAAAATTTTTATGTATTGCTAATAATAATGTTGTACTTTAATAGGAAAATACTACTTGGTTGATGCTGTAAATCCTATGCAGAGGGGTTATTTGAAGTCATTTCCAGACACTAGGTATCATAGCCCTGACTTTGAACGAGTAAGTGGCACAACTCGTGGAAGGAAAGAAATGTTTAACAAACGTCACTCCTCTTTACGTAGCGTAATTGAATGAGTCATATTACGTGATATGCCATCATATCCATTTCAGAATCAGGTGCATATTGTGGCGACAACAATGACACTTCATAACTTTATCTGACGACATCCTTCACGTTCAGATACGAACTTCAGTATGGCTAATAACGATTACCTAAATATATTTGAAGAACCATCAGATACTATGATTGGACCTTCAGTTCCTGAGGAGGATAATGACTATAGTGAATTTAAAGTTAATGATGCTGAGGGTGTGCTTGAGATGACTGCACTGAGGGAGTCTATAGCAGATGCTATCTATGACAGCTAATCTACCAAGGTTTTCTTCTCTTTGTACATTATATAGTCATTTTGTAGTGTTTTTTCTGTTGTTTTTTGTAGATATGACAGTTGAATTTTTTGTTTCTTTTTTTCGCAGATATATCATCATGACTTCTAGGAGTTCAGTGACAGATAGTGTTGTTTTGTGCCACTGTGGACTACCTACTCCATTACTTACGCCGAGTAAACCTCATAACAGTGAGAGATAGTTCTACGGTTGTCGCAGGGGTGTTTCAGCTCGTTGTCGTTTCTTTCAATGGGTTGACACTCCCACCTGTTACACTGCCAGCGGTGATGGGAATACTATGTTCTCCCAGGTTGATAGTGCAACTGAGAAATGGTGTAGTAAGAGTTTGAAATTGAATATTTTAATATTTCTCATTGTGGTTGTACTTGTCTTTATCATATTTTTATTTTTTCTGGTGTTATCAAGAGTGTGAGAATTGTATGTCATGGTATGAAATTCATTTGTGGTGATTTTATGTTTTTGCAATATATGCTTATTTTGTACCAATAAGCTATTCTGAATAAGTTGCCCCAAATAGTTTTATCAGACAGGGGCAAGAAAGTCATTTATACAGCCATAACTACCAATAAACTATTCTGGATAAGCTGCCCCAAATAACAAGCCAGATTTTTCTGATAATCTATAGATTATCAGATTATCAGAATAATCTACTTATTAGCAGATTATAAATAATCAACAGCTGCCCTAAACAGACCCTAAGTCATCCCATTTCTCTTAAAATAATTATATAAATCAAAATAAATATAGAAAAAAATATTAGGCTTGTTTTGGTAGGTTCACTACTATCAGAGGATCACGAGAACAATAAAGAATAAGTTTAAATATCTTTAAAATGCAATTTTCTTATTTAAGTCATTAAAACCCATAAGAAAAAAATAAATAAAATATAATCCAAAAAATCATATAAATTGATCCACACTGAAGATAATGGACATGGAATCCCTTTGTACGAATTTGAAATTAGTATAAATTGATTTGACCATCAAAGTCTATTTTTCAATGAAAATGAGATTTTTGCACTAAAATAACTATAATAAATAAAATTTAAATAAAAAAATTATAAAAAGTTGTTTGGACTGTTCCATGTGACTAGGGACACCTAAGGAAAATAAAATTGTTGTTAAAATAAAAAGTCTATTTTTGGGTTATTTTCTACATTTAGAAGTAATTAAAAAATTACAAAAAAAAAAACCAAAAATACACCAAAATGTCACAAATTATTTTTTGACTACTTGAAACCAATTAGAATATTTTCCCTATTTTTTAAAATAAAGTTATGTATTTTTAAATGCCTAAAAAAATTTTTTTCCTAATTTTTTCACTAAAATAATTATAAGAAAATAAATACCAAAAAAATATAAAATTAGTTTCTCTGAGTTCCTTGAAGCCATGGGGATCAATGAAAAATATAAAATCAATTTTCTAAAATAAATTGTATTTTCTATTTAATTAACCATCAAAATAAGAAAATAATTATAAAAATTAAAATATAATACAAAATATCATGAAATTTGTTCCAAGTGGTCCTCTAATCTAGATAAATCTCCAATAATTTTCCTAAAGAGAGAAACTTTACTTTGGTTGATTAAATGAATTAACTTTGAAAATTCCTATTTTTTGATTAAAGTAATTATGAAAAGTAAAAAAAAACGAAAAAGAAAAATATGTTCTCTGGTACCTTAATTGATCCATGAGAGATAGGTCTACAAATTTTCAAGCCCATGTGAATTAATTTAAAAGATTTATGATGCTTGGAGCCTTAAGGGTAAAATCATAATTTCCACCTTTCAACCACTAGTTAAAAATTAGGATGGGTTAAAAGTTTAAAGGGTAATATCTTGATCTTAAGAAATATTCTATGGTGATTGAAACATGAGGGTAAGAGGTAAAAACTAATTAAACTCCATTTTTAGAAAAAGAAGGTATAGCTGTAAGTATCATATTTATTGAATATTGGAAGAAGAAATAAACTTGAATGATTTAAATGTTTGGGACATGAATTGGGAAGTTGATAATTCACTAATCTAAAGTCCCAAACTAATGGTTGAGTTATAGGTTCAGTTTCTAATAAGAATCAAACTTTTCTTTAATGCAACATTTTTCCAAAATTACACATTTACCCCTAGCGTCTTTTGAGCTTTGTAGTGAGCTAAGTTTAATTTAATGATAATTCAGGATTAGTTGAAAGATAAACCACATTTAATCCCCTTTGAATACTACAAGCTCAAGCTTGCTTGTCCCTCTCTCATCGGTTAATTAAGATATAAAATTGAGCACAGCTTAAACCTAATGAACTTCGGGGCGATGTATTCAACAACATAATAAGTTCAAGTGAATTCAAAATGGTTCAAAGGATTCTTAAAAGTTGTTTAGAGTTATGCTCCAAACATTTTTGAAAATAAACCATTAAGGCTTCAATACTACATGTTCACATGACACTTGTTTATACTTTGCAATATAGCAGGATTATGAATGTTAACATTTCAGCGGGAGCAACGAGAAGATGAGATGTATGCATTGACGGTTTGCTTATTTTATTTTTGCAATTTACTACTGCTTTAATGTAGTATGCATGCTTGGTCGGAACACTTTTCAAAAGTCAAAACAATAATTTTCAAAATTAAGATAAACATTTCCTTAAAAAAAATAAAATTAAACTTAAAAACTGACAAAACAACAAACATCATAATACATCATTTTAAATTTATTGGAGTCCCTCGGATGGGGTATCCTACGGTTGCTAACAAGATCTCTCTAGTTTAAATGAGTTTAACAATTTGTTTAGACTAAGTAAATGCAAAAGAAAATAATGATATCAGAATGAGGAAACCGTGATATCCCAATTTGTGTCGCTCTAATCAACTTTAACCCCCCATAACACTTGAATGATAACAAAAATTGACACGAAAACTGTAAAACCTTAAACCTTGAACCTGAAGCTGTTACTTCGATGAGGAGCTTGGAGCTAACACCATGGGAAGCACGATAAGAATGTACAGAAGAACAACTTCGAGAGAACAAAATATGATCTACAATAACAAACTTTTTCTTGGAATTAAATAACAAGACATAGGATTTTAAGGTAGCCTATTTAGTATGATATAAATCCTTAACTCATCTTTAGGCTTTTGCACAGTCATGTTATGTAATTTAAGCCCTAACTCGCTTCAGACTCATAGGTTGTCGTTCGTTATGACATAACCCCCCCCCATCCCTCAAGCTATTTGCATGATCGATATCATGCAAATGTAAGCCCTAAATAATAAAATTGGCAGGATTGAAATATCAAATAAATCATTTCTAAAATCTGAAGCCAAACAATAGGATAACTTGAGGGACATCGTGGTTTCCCTCAGGTTAATAACATCTAGTACCTCTAATTCCTATGGATTCCTGAAAATAACTGTTCCTTTTTTAATCTCCAATGTACAATCATAAAAATTTAAGCTTTGAAATTCTTAAAGGCAAAACTACTCATCTGAATTGAGAGTAATGTTAAGAGACCTTGGTTACTTAAGATATAATTAACTATAGGGGTTTGCGTCTATAGAGAACTTTGAACCCAGCTTAATATAAACCCTAGTTAATCATCTATATTAAATAATGGAACTTGTCGGTCAACATAAAAGGTTTTATAGACCAACACGGATGCCATAAATTCTATAGTTTGTTTAATCGAGTCTCACTATCAAGTATTGTGTCTATTCCCCAAGATAGGTACACCACTTGTGTTGTTGCGCTCGTTTATTTAAACTATTGTTATGAGATCGATCCAATCTCGTATTTTCAAAATTAAAACATAATTTAAAAAAAAATCAATATACTACATTTAAAAAAAATTAAAATTATATATATATATATTAAATTAAATTTAAATTATTTCCAAACAATTTCAGCGAACAACAATTTCTGCAACTCCACTGGGGAATTGTTCCTCTCTCCTTCAATGATTGGATGATTTTGCTTTCATAAATCAATAGTATGTCTATGCTCCTTATACGTCAAACTACCGTTCTTCTGTTGACATACCTTGCTCATTTATGTCTTAAGTAGGTATAGTGAACTCCTCTTTGATTCTAAAGCCACCGTTTAAAACATCCTTAAACAAAGAGGTTCCGGGATCTCTCCACCTCCCAAAAGTGAGGTGGATCCCCAATAGGTGTTAGCATAGGAGTGGATCTATCAAAGTGAGTTTGATGCAAGGTCAACCCCCTCCAAATCTTGGACCAGGTCCTACACTTCATTCCTTTTTGGGTTTGGCTTGTTATGAACAAGTAAAACTAAAATTTCACTCTAACAACCTTTCAATAAAATCTAAACAAAACAATTTTTTTTTTAAATTTCAAATCAAAATAAAACTTCTCAAAACACATCGAATATTCAATAAAAAACATAACACAAAATTTAAAAAAAAATCCAATGATTAAATTTTAAAGCATGACCAGTTTACAAGATAAGTGCATTAACTTGAGTATTACTGATAAAATTACAAAGAACAGGATGTCTCAGATTTAAAAAAATTCTTCAAATGACAGAAATGATGACATCACTAAAACTAATCTTCACATTCACCAGGGAATCACTCCATGACAAGGCTGTCCATAAGTTAAACTACAAGGATCAACAATAAAAATTGACATCAACAGGGTGATGGGTAGTTGGCCCAGTCCTCTCCTCACAATTGAAAAAAGAGAAAAGAAAGAACTCATTGGTTGCCTAGAATTATTCAAAATTTTGAAGCTCAATCAAAGAACATTCGAAACTCAATAGAAAGACAATCGAGGAAGGAGTAATCCAAGACAAAACATCCACTGCTTTAACAAGATCATAACTTCAGGGAAGAATGAAATTAATGGCCTAAGAATAGACTCTAAGTAGATTTCAAAATGAAACAGTGTGTTTGAAATATGATTAATTGACTCGGGATATCACGAACCTTTTAATTTCCTGCCACATGACTAGGTCCTGACTTTGAATGAGCTATAATATCTCAGAATTCGTATTGAGAAATATTTAAGAATTATTAATTAGAGGAGTTTGGACATTCAAATCCTTAAAAGAAATATTCTCCACCAGATATAGTAATTTTCAGAAAATAAAGGTAGCAAAGAAAAAAAAATTTGTGAAAGTCTCCTGAGAAGATGCTTGAGGTGAGCATAAAATAAAAATTAGTGTTTGAATTTAGACATTCAAAATCCTTAAATTATGCTCTACCAGATATAGTAATTATCAACAAAACAAGGGGAAAAGATAAAAAAAATTATGCAGAAAGCTCAATCCAAAAAAAAAGGAAAAAAGGGAAGTCCCCAGAGAAGAAGTTTGAGGTGAGCATAAATAAAAAAATGGTGTCCGAGTTCTCCCCTAATTAATAAAACTTGAAATATTCTCTTAAGGAAATTCTTCTAATGTTATGTTCAAGAAAAGGATAACTGACATTGTGTCTTTTGATTGGCTATTATTAGGCTTTAAAATATCCTTGGGAAGTAAAAATATTTTGAAATCTGCTTAGGCCGAGGAAGAAAGAATTTAAGTAAAAGTTTTAATATTAGTAATTAATGAAAACTAGAATCTGAAGTCATATCCTTACTTACCCCAAAATTTCAACTCCAAAATCAATTTGAAGAGCGTCAGAGTGGCTTCTCAAAGACAGCTTGGATAATCCTTATAAATCTGTGTCACATAAACGATGACCACCATGTTGGTGCTACAAATTTCAACATCTTTAGCTGTGGTGTCAGTAGAAATAACACATCTTTATAGGTACTTGAAAAAATATAATTTCGATAGTACTTTGAAGAGTGGGTTATTTTCTACACGTGTCATTAGTCAGTGGATGATACCTTAAGAAGTATTGCACATCGTGATGTTTCAAAGACAGCCTTGTTCTACGAAGCACAAAAGCCGCACTTGCTTGTAGTTGGGTCCAAATCCTAGCTAAAAAAATAGTACAACAAAAGAAAATTCATAAAACATAAAGGAATACATAAAAATTTATAACAAATAAAAAATATTAAATTCTCCAACTAATAATTAACAACAAAAGGGAATACATGAAAATTAGAAAATAAAATTGAAAGGACAAAAATTTAAATCAAAACATGAATAAAAAAAATCAAATCAGAACAAAGAAATCAACAAAAAAATTTGAAGTTTAAATCTTTCGTATGACTCGCTACCTGTTTGAGCTTCCTCAGCCTAATATTAGTGCTGAATCCCTTTCAATTTTCTTCCTCATTTGAGAGAGGATCAACTAGTTCTATTGACATGGAGCCATGAGGTCTTGTATGTTCTATTGGCGTGGAGCTACATCCCTCCCCACACAAACACCTTTTCTGAACTTTCACGAAATCTCACTAACATTCCACAATCTTCACAAATTTGTTCCTTCACGAGTCTGCACAGATTTTCACTGAATCTCTAGAATCTTTCCTCCCTTATCGATTTGGAAAATAAGTCCTTGGACATTCCTCCTGAAGTGAAATTGAAATCTCAAGATCAGCACCAAAATTTAGATTCTCATCTCTTTGAGATAGGTATAAGACCACCTTAAATGGATTAAGGCATCCTATTATCATCTCTTTGAGATGGGTGTGAGGACACCTTAAATGGTGTAAAGCATCTGATTCTTATCCTTTCGGGGTTGGTACCCAAATTCCAATTCCCATCTTGGGATCAATACCCAAATTCTGATTCCCTTATGCTACCTCTTAGGTTGGATGTAAGTCCCTATGCTTTCCTTCCTAATGTAGTGAAATCAAAATCATGAGGTCGGTACCTAAATTTTGATTCTCACTATCTCAGGGTTAGTACCTAAATTCTGATTCTCACATTTCTGAGATAGGTATAAAACCACCTTAAATGGAGCAAGACATCCTATTCTCATCTCTTTGAGATTGTGTGAGGCCACCTTAAGTGGAGTAAGGCTTCTGATTCTCATCTTTCTAGGGTTGGCACCCAAATTTCAATTCCCATCTTAGGGTCAGTACCCAAATTTTGATTCCCGCCTTCCGAGATAGGTATGAGACCACTTTAAATGGAGTAAGGCATTCTATTCTCACCTCTTTGAGATAGGTGTGAGATCACCTTAAATGGAGTAAGGCTTCTGATTCTCATTTTCTCGGGTCAGTACCCAAATTGTGATTTCCATGTTTCTGAGATAGGTATTAGACCACCTTAAATGGAGTAAGACATCCTATTCTCACCTCTTCAAGATAGGTGTGAGGCTCCATTAAATAGAGTAAGGAATCTGTTCTCATCTCGGCACCACTCATCATCTCTTAGGTTGGATGTGAGTCCTTGTGTTTTCCTTCCTAATGTGACTTGCACTTTCGCTACCTCTTGTGTTGGATGTGAGTCCCTATGCTTTTGTTCTCAATGTATTACACTTTTTGTCGATCGGTCTTTTGAGTTGGATGTGAGTCCCTATGCTTTCATCTTTATCCAGTCTCTTCACTTCTTCTTAATTCCCAAAATTTTCTTGAAGTCGAAATCAAAACTAAAATTCCAATTAAAATCTAATTAAATAAGGAAATGAAATGAATAAAATCAAATCTTCATCGCAGTCATCAGTTTCTCTGATGGTTGTCTCCAAAAATTCATAAAATAGCCCTTCATGAGGATTAACGAACACTACACGAGCTCACGACATAAATTCAAAATCCACTTTTAAGCTTGACGATTCAAAGGTACTCTCGCTAATCCACAGCTAGAGTTCTGGAATCTTCGGTTTCGAAAAAATGTTCACCTAATACTCCTTAGTGGAAGCTTTCTTCACTCTTTCTCCATTTTTGTTCCATGTCTGTTGGCTTGGAACGTCTGTGTTGGCTTTGTTGATTTCTTAAGTCAACGCCAATACGTGTGGTGTGTTTAGTTAGCACACCGCACCTATTGGGGGTCCATTTATTGACCTCAATTTTAGTGAGGTCTTTCCTTCCTCTTAGTGCTTTGACTATCCTAGAAGACTAGAGATGGAACCCACCTACATAGATATTCAAACCACTTCCTTGCTCTCTTTGGAACACACATGGATGATCATGAACCTCTAGCACTTGGAAGGTTGAGACCAACATGGGAGGATTCAAGGATGAGTCTCCATATGACTGTTGAACTTAGGATAGCCCTGGGTGGCTAGGGTTTGGTCTCTCACACACTCAAGCACATCACAATTCTCCATTTGTCCTAATAGGTTTAAATTACACCCATTGAACTTATTTCCTTCATCTCTTTTGAAACTCATATTGGTGGTCACCAAACTTTGGCTAGGGTGGCTAGGACCCACACATGAAAGGTCCAAAATGAGCTTCCCCTCTGTCTCATTGTCGGCTATTTTCTTTCAAAAATAAGATTTTAAAATTTTAAATTTAAAATTAATATATATATAAAATAATATCCTTTATTTTTGAAAAATGATGGGACCGAGCAGACCTCATATATAATAACTGAGCACGATACCATAAATGATATGTCATCTTGAAGGATGAACATATCACTTATTAGTAGGCTTAACTATCTAAACTTAAAAGTTTATGACTTTATTTTGATATGCAAAATTTATAGCCGACAAATTCCCCTATCTAATATACAGATTAGATAGGGTTTAGATTAATCTGGGTTCTTAAATTTTCTATAGGAGCAAGCCTCTATATTTAATTTCATCTTAGATAACCAAAGTCCATTAAGAAAAATCTTGATAATGATCAGAGGTTTCGTCTTCAAGAATTCAACGTTCAAGTTTCCACTATTGTTCATAGGAAAAGTCAAATGGGATAGGTTCAAATAGGAACAGTTATTTTCAGAATCCAAAGGAACAAAAAGTAGGAGATGTTGGAGATACTGAAGAAGAATCAGTGACATCTCAAACTAATCTATGGTTTGGTTTACATCTTTGAAAGAGAAGTTACTTGATGTTTATGTCCTACAAATTATTTAGATATTCAGGACTTATATCTGTATATCATATGCAAATAGCCCAAGAAAATGTGAGGATTTATGTCAAGATTTATGTCATACTAAATGACGACCTCAGAATCCTAAAACGTTTAGGACTTATATCATACGATATAAAATTGTAGAAAGTCCTAAAAGATAATGTGAGAATTTACGTCATGTCAAACAAACAACCTTGACGTCCTATAGGTATGTTATTTAAATCTATTGAGGTTCTGCATAAGCTCATCCTTCTATCTTTGGTAGTTGTCCTGACCGTCGTTCGGAGATAAATCGTCAACCAACGACGTCGTCGTCTCATTCCAAGGAAAGGAGAGAGAGAAGAGAGAATAAAAAAAAAACCATGCCTCAAACAACCTATCCTAGGGGATTGCACAAACATACTAGAAAGGTAGCAGCTAAAGCGTGAATACTGGTAAATGTATACAGTACAACAAAGAACAAACGAAGAGACTATGCTGTAAGATGCGGTAAGAAAATGCATGGGACATGTAACGAAGTACAATACAATACAAAATAAAAAGAAGTATGCAGGAAATAAAGTACAAAAATTAAATAAATAAAGGCGTACCTGATTAAATTATGCTAAAGCTTCAAAACAGATTGCATTTGTATGATATAAATGGGTCAGGTAAACATTTGCACATTAAAAAAGAAAAGTTAAATGATGAGCATATGAAAGTCTCAAGATGGTATATTAGATTTCAATTTGGGGATAGGCTCAGACTAAACCCCTTTTTCTCTCTATCCCGATCCCACAGGCAACTAATATTTCGAGGTCAACCTATCAACATCAAGTAGAGGCCACGAACGAATCATCCNATATATCATCTTGAAGGATGAACATATCACTTATTAGTAGGCTTAACTATCTAAACTTAAAAGTTTATGACTCAATTTTGGTATGCAAAATTTATAGCTGATAAATTCCCCTATCTAATTCACATATTAGATAGGGTTTAGATTAATTTGGGTTCTTAATTCCCTACAGAGGCAAGCCCCTATATTTAATTACATCTTAGATTACCGAAGTCACCTAAAAAAACTCTCGATAATGGTCAGAGGTTTCGTCTTCAAGAATTCAACGTTCAGGTTTCCATGATTGTTCATAGGAAAAGTCAAATGGGATAGGTTCAAATAGGAACAATTATTTCCGGAATCGAGAGGAACGAAAAGTAAGAGATGTCGAAGATACTGAAGATTATTAGTGACATCTCAAATTAACCTATGATTTGGTTTTACATCTTTGAAAGAGAAGTGATTTGATGTTTTAGTCCTGTAAATTATTTAGATATTCAGAACTTGTGTCTGCATGTCATATGCAAATAACCGGAGAAAATATGAGGATTTATGTAGTGTCAGACGACAACCTCAGAAGCCTAAAAAGTTTAAGACTTATATCGTAAGATATTAAATCGTAAAAAGTCATATAAGATAGTGTGAGGATTTAAGTCGTGCAAGATGTACGACCTCGACGTCCTACGGGTATGTTATTTAAATCTATTGAAAC
Source organism: Phalaenopsis hybrid cultivar (assembly GCA_002079205.1). Classification (NCBI taxonomy): domain Eukaryota; kingdom Viridiplantae; phylum Streptophyta; class Magnoliopsida; order Asparagales; family Orchidaceae; genus Phalaenopsis; species Phalaenopsis hybrid cultivar. The sequence continues at coordinate 2,538 of JXCR01113271.1, read as the reverse complement.
TCGGTTAAAGTTTCTTCTTCCACCATTTATCGTAGTCCCGATTGATGCCCAAGATGAATCACCAATTGACCACGTCGTCGTCTCCTCCCTAGAAGAAGGGTGAAAGAGGAGAGAAAACTATGCCTCGAAAAGCCTGTCCTAGGGGATTATACAAACATGCTAAGAGAACTTATATTTAAAAGTTTGAATGCAGGTAAATTTCTATAGTACAGTATGGTACAAGAAAGAAAAAAATGTGCAGTAAAGTACTATAGCAGAAAACGATTGAAGGAAAATTATGAAAGTAATCCAATTTAATGAAAAGAAAGACCGTACAATAAAAAAAATGCAGTAAAAGAACAAAACTGAAACAACTAAATGTACCTGATTAATTCTTTCAATACTACAAAACATATTACAATTGCATGATATAAAGGGGTTAGATAAACACTTACAGATTATAAAAGAAAGGATAAGTGATAAACATATAAAAAATTAAAGTGAAATATTATCTTTTAATTTGGGGTTAGGCTCAGACTAGACCTCTTTTTCTCTTTATCTCGATCCCATAGAAAACTGATATATCAAAGTCAACCTATCAATATCAACTTGAGGTCATCAAAGAATCACCCCTATAATCAGGTAGTCATAGACCCCATCATTTAAGAAATGTGTGAACCCAAATAGTATATGGACTTATCTTCTTAAATGTATAATGTACCCATTTGAGATAGTATATGAACTTATCAGGGTGTAATGCACCTATGTGTGATGTTAGGATAAGTGATGTATAGTATCTGAACTTATCAGGGTGTGGTGTGCCTATACGTGATATTAGGATAAATGATGTATAGTATCTAAACTTTCAAAAGAAATATAATATCTATTCTTGTGATATATGTTATGTAGAGTGTCTAGTGTATCATGTATGATGTGTTACAAATGTAGTATCTATCGTGTAGTGTCTATTGTGTATCGTGGTATTTATTGTGTAGTGTATGAAATGTGTTATATGATACGTAGAGTGTATATGTGATTGTTATTAAGTGTATATGTATAATGTTTATGGTGTAGTATTTATCATTTTGTGAATGTGGTATCTATTCCTTTTGCAAGTTTAGTATCTATATAAAATCCGTAGTATTTGTAAGTGTAGTATCTATTCAAAAATGTGTAGTATCTGTTCTTTTACAAGTGCTGTATCTATGCAAAAATCTGTAGTATTTGTTTTCTCCTGACTACAAATTCTCAAGTCTTTTGGAAAGGGCATTGCACTAATTGAATATTGATTTTTTATTTTAGCTATGAAAAAAGCTATCAAATGGTTCTTTGCATCATCGCCTATTGCCCCGCACCTTGAACTTATATCCCACTTTAATATTTCATATGCCCATCCCACAAGATCTCATATATTTCTTATCTGGAAAATGAGAAAAGAAATTGTTTGTGCCTTTCTATAACATCCATATTCCATTTCTAAGTTCAAATTTTAAACTCATACCTATGATCATTGCATATTCCATTAAATTTTCCAAGGGGAAACAAAGATTATAGTATTTAAAATTAACTCTCAAAGTTAAAAGATGGTTTTCAACATATCTTCGAACAAAGGGTAGCAAAAGGAACAAAATTTGGGTCTTAAATGTATATTTCAAATCATAGAAATGATTTCTAACATATATTCGAGTAAGAGCAGCAAGAAGAACAAAATCCACAATTTTAAATTAGTTCCCAAAGACACAAAAAGGCTTTGAATATGTGACTCAAGGAAAATATGTTGAGATTTTCATACATATTTTATACTTTTTTTAATGATATTGCACTTTAAAGAAAGGTCTTTTTGATGTTTTGCTGCAGGAATGATGAATTAGGGTCATTGGAGCAAAAAGATGTAAAAAGAACAAATTTGGAACGAAAAAGACCAAAATGTGGAAATTTGAACTAGGTTGCCGACAGCGCCCTCGACCCCACCCATGGAGCGTTTTTCCCGAGGCTACAGGACAAAATTCTTCAGAAGTCTGCCGACGGTGCCCTCAAGGCTGACTCAAGCTTTGGATGAGGCCAAATTTGGAAGTGATGCTAGGCAACTCTTGGGAAAGCTCATCCACAACTTTAAAAGACTATTTTGGCCAAAAATTGGAGACCCTGAAGAAGGAGGGAAAGAATCTAGAGAGTAAAGGAAGTGTTTGAAAGAGTTCCTAAAGATTACAAAGGTTCCAATATTGTGAGGAATTCTTTGAGAGATTGTAAGAGTCAAGGGAAAGTGAGAGATTTCTTCCTCCTTGCTACTTCGAAGAGAAATTTTGTGTGTCGTAAAGAAAGAAAGAGATTCAGAGGAACTTTGAGGAGTGTTCTAGGGGAGAAACTAGAGATAAGTTACTTGTTGTAGTTTGTATGACTTTGATTTCTTATATGAATTCTGAGTTTTGGTGTGTTTTTCCCATGAGATCTGAGTAGTTTTCTCTGTCTTTCTCCTTGTATTGAGATTTGTGATATTGTGATTTGAATTGGTGAAGCCATGAAAAGGTTTAAGAAATTGTGATGATCTTTTCACTTCGA
>JXCR01113267.1:0-12912 GCA_002079205.1 Phalaenopsis hybrid cultivar | reverse complement strand
GAGCTATTAAGGGTAAGAGATGACTTATGAATTTTACATTTTAATTATTAGGTTTATTTAATGTAAATATTATTAAACGAATTTGAGAGTTTTTATTTTGAATCAAGGATTAATAATGGTTTTGATTTAAATGATTAAAGTTTTGAATACAATTTTTTTTAAGTGGATTGGGTTTCGTTGCGTACAAAATAGTGGGAGAGCCAAGCCGAGTTGAGATTTTGAGGAGGTAAAGTTTCATATATTTTTAATCATATAAAATACTAGTATTTTAATATTCAACTTTATGAATTATTAATAGGGATTAAATTTTGGTTTTCATTCAAATTAAATGAGTGGGAACGATTATGATCAAGCATTGAGTTTGGGCTTGATAAATTTTGAACCGATATTTTAAAGTAATATGATATGAAATAGAAATAAAAATAATACTAATCATTATTAATATACTTTTTAATAAGGATTGAAATATTTACAATTTGAACATAGCAACACAATAAGAATTAGAGTTGAAGGATTATAATGTAAATTAAAATAATAAAAGAAGCAAACAATAGCTAATAATAATTAATTAGTATAATTAATAATGTGTTAAAACTAATCTGTATATTTTCATATAATAGTGCTCAATTGACGGAGTTGCGGCTAAAGAAATAAGTCTTGGAGAACATTGAGGTGAGCACTTATACTATTATGTTATAGTATCTTTTGTTTTTGAAAACTGAATTTATTAATTGTTATTGAAGTTTGATTGCATTATTTTACTGTGATTTATACGCTCTTTTAGATATTGGTTATATCATTGTGATGAATTACCTTTTTAGAAGTACTAATGTTATGAATTATTTAAAGGTAGAATTGAATGGAAATAGCATATGAATGATATAGACTATATAGTATACTTTAATGTGCATGTTTGGTTATAATTGAGTTCATCTCTTTATGATATTAGTTGGAGAACGCTAAAGCACCCGTGCACGTAAATGAAAAAATAATTGTTATTGGTGTGCTTTCATTTATATAATTTTATACAGTGCATCTATGACAGTCGTACATATATAAAATGATATAGCTATATTAGTACTATAGTAAAATATATTGAATGTTATGAATTATTGTTAACGATCATATCTGAAAATGTAAATTGTCTAATATTTCTATATTAATTTATCTTAATTGGCTAACATGTATACTGTTCTATTTCCGTTTCGTTGCTTTAATTTAGCAGTACGAGTATTCACTGACTTTTTATTAGTTCACTGTTATTTTAAACTAATTTTACATGTTTAATCATTTGATTAAAAATGAGCAATAGAAGAAGAAATATATATAGAAGACACGACCAACCCGAGCTAAGGTAAAAATTTGATTGTAATATTTTAATTTACTTTCTTTAATAGTTCTTTCATTTTATTTGTACTATAAACTGTTAATGATAAAAAAATATATAATAGAATTACATGATTATCGTCGTCTGATCGTTTGTTTTTGTCTTAGAAAATTCTAAGCATCGGATTGGGTCGTGACACTTGGAAGGTGTGATGAAACAAAAGTACGTTAGGAAAGTTGTAGGATTGATTAAGTTAGTGGAAAGAGAGATGGCGACTGATAATCAACACGATCGGTGATGGAACAACGAATTGGAAGCGAGAAATGGACAAATTCTTTGTGTAAACATTTGATGGCGATGACTTTTACAACTACTTGGCTGAAAATAATGAATTGCAAGGTGCAGACAGGAAAGGGGTTTGCCACCTATTTCTTAGCAATCTGTAGACACACGACTTCCAATAGGAAGATGCTACAACACTTTAGAGAATAGAAAATTAGAGAAAAATATCTTAATTTATAAAATCAGCAAACTGAAAATCCAAACTGCCCAATACACATATATAAAAGTCTCCTGCTAAAAAATATCATAATTAAAAATAAAAAAATAAGAAAGAATTCAAAATAAATAAACGAAGGAAGAAACTAGCTGAAAGCGAGATAAAGAAAGAAAACATGGAAAGATTGTCAGTGTTGGCTCCTTTGATCCTGCGAGGTTTCATGATATTGCGGATGTGGTAACAATGCACTTGCGTCATTCCGACGGCTAGGAAAAGGTTTCTTCTTGTTTTTTTTCTGGAAACACCTGGATCCTAGAGTCTGATATTATTTCTCATAAAACACCTATAAAGATGTCCACTGTAGCAGTTAGACACTTTTATTTGACAATTTGTTCGTGAGTGCATCACTGACCTAAAATAGAATTTTGTTTTCAACTTACTCCATGGGTCCTTTCTGAAGTAGCTTAGTGACTCTCCAACTCTATTTGAAATGATAAGAACCACTTTCAGTGGGGACTATAATGTGTTGCGTATCCGCCTCTCAAATGCTTCGCCTTCGTGTGAATCAATGCAAGTCTTTTTGGCGCTTCTCTTAAGGCATGCACAAAAATTATTTATGTCCCCGCATTCTCAAATGTTGTAGATTTCTTCCAAGGCAAGAGTATAATGAGCTTCTTTTTTTTGGTAAAAGAGTCAGTGTTCTTGTAGCCATTATGATATGTGCAACAATTATGCTGTCAAGAACGACTAAATAGAATATGACATGAATCCATATGCACCATGTCACACTCTAGTTTCTTCTAAAACTTATCTCCAATAGAAAATTTCACGAAACATCTCTTGTCAACACTGATTTTACTCCCCTTAGTTAGCCATGTCAGGGAATATGACGGAGGATGCTTCTAGTAGTGATGCTCAATTTATCGACAAACTGTGTTGTAGTCATATTTTCACAACCACCTCCATTTATAATGAGGCATTACACCCTTCCCTTTACAATTCAACGAGTACAAAATATATTATGTAGAGCTATTGTTGCTTTCTTGTGGGCTAAGTTTGAAGGACTCATCAGATTACTAGCATCTCTCCCTTATCTGTGGGTAGCCAGTATTCCTCTCCATTCTCCTCACCCTTGCTTCCATTGCATCCTGCTCAGTGAAAGATATCAACTTTTTGTTTGGGCAATCAGACACAATGTGCCCAAACCATGACACAATACTTCTTGACTAGAATGAATTTAGATTGCTAGCGGTCTCCACCTGGTCTCCACTCTAAATTGATTTTTTCTCTAGCAAGGTAGGTTGGGATGCTTTATTGTGTGCACTCTCGCTACTTTATCCTGGAGCTGAACTGTGTTTCAAAGATAGTGTTGACTTCATATTGTAGTGTTGTCTCGCTACCTTAATAGCTAGGGTCTGAACATCCTATAATCTACAATATGGTTGCAACAATACCACATTGCCAATAGATGGTCTCAATCATCCTAGATTTTTTGTTTTGATGTTTTCCTTGGGCTTCACTAGCTCACGCTTCAACATAAGCAACTTAAACTCAGATGTGTTCTTCTTTTCTGAGAGATTATATCGTGCGACGACTTTGATGCATGCCCGATTGAAAATAGTGTGCAGAAGACAAACTGGCGAGTTGTGGACGTTAAGGTGGTTCCACCATCTATTCCTAAGCAAGATTTTGACACACCACTTGTGGTAGGAAGAATCTACAACAATCTGTAGAGTACAAATTTAGAGGAAAGTCTCTCAATTCATAAAATCAACAAATTGAAAATCCAAATAGCTCAATACACATATTTTAAAGTCTCTTTATAGGGAATAGCTTTAATAGAAAACAAGGAAAGAACTAAAGAAGCAAATGAATGTAACTACTTGAAAGTAAAAATGGAAACAAAGTGTCCTCCCTGCCTCCCGCATTCCTAAAATTCCTGCGATCCCTGGTCCTTTGTCTCAAAAACTGATGAGAGATAAGTTTTTAAATGGTTCATCTCATATACGTATCTCCAGTGAGAATTATATCGTCGACATACATAGTCAACATTGTTATCTTCTCATTTTTTGATTGTTTGTTCTCTTTGTTCTTGCGTATATCTCTGACTTTTAACAAAATGAATAAGATTCTCAAACCACTATCTCAGTGACTTCTTCAACACTTACAAGATTTTTTGCAGTTTACATATCTTTATGCTGAATTTCGCACTAAATTCCTGGGGTGCATCCATCTACACTTATTTCTGTAAGTCCCGATCGAGGAATTCGTTTTTTTTATCTAGATATTGTAGGAGTCAGTGAAGGTTAGCTGCAAGTGTCCGAAGAAATCATATAGACATGATTTTAAGTAATCAATGCCATAAGTTTAAATGAATCTCTTGGCAATCAATTGAGTCTTATATTATTCTAGAGAGCCATCAAAATTGTATTCGACTGGAAACATCTATTAAGTTCGACTGGAAACATCTAGTTCGATCAATCAATTACCACGTGTCATTCTTTTTCAAGAGCTTTCATTTCCTTGAAGACAACCTCCATCTATTTAGGAACTTTCAGAACAGCTTGCACAATATTTAGATTTTTCATACACCATAGTGGTGAGGTAAAAACGCAAAAAATGGGTGAAATATTTTCATATAAAACATAATGGTACTTTGGATGATGGGTGCAAGACATCACTCCCTTACAAGCAACAATAGGAAGAAAAGAATCATTAGACTTAGGATTAAAACTAGACTCGGATTCATGACTAAAAAATTCAATAGAAGTTGAAGTGGACTAAATATGGGATGAAGATTTGGTGAAAACATTGCTTGAAGGGTTCTCGGATTCTGGGTTGTGCAAATGATTAATAGACAATTTCTTTCTAGTTTTCATTTGTTGCGAGTGGACAATATTAAATGGTACCACAATCATAGTTATTTTGCATGGTTCTTCTTTGTTAGTTGTTATATAATTAGGAACATTATGAAATGACACTACGGGAAGACCAATATCTTCTTCGATAGCAAAAAGACTCTACCCTCTTTCTTCTGGTATAATATAGCTTGGATTTTCAGTTTGAACAATGAAATTTGGGGAGGTGTTATTTTGTAAATGTTTGATTTGAATTTTCTTTTAAAAAATAGTTCTTGAATCTTTGTTCACCCCAGCGCCACCCCCCCTGAAGACGATGTGTAAAATGGGATTGGAATTCAGAAAAGTTGACATCTATGATATTAAATATTTTCTTAGAAATAGAATCAAATTATTTATACTAGGATTGGAATTCAGAAAAGTTGACATCTATGATATTAAATATTTTCTTAAAAATAGAATCAAATTATTTATACTACTTTTGAGGGGGAGCGTAACTAGCAAACATATATTTTTTTTGCTCGAGATTCAAGTTTTTTTTTATTATGAGGATGAATGTGAATAAATAAAGTACACCCAAATTAATTTAAAAGTAAAGAAGATGAGAGTGCTTTTGTTGGATATATATTATCAAAAACATTAAAAGAAGTTTCAAAATTTAGAACCTTTTTAGTGTTCTATTTATGAGGAATGCAGTCGAATGAACGGTTTTGCCTCAAAGCTATTTTAAAACTTGATTGGCTAACAACAATAACGAAGCTACTTCTAATAAGTATTTTTTTTCCTTTAAGATGCACCATTTTGTTAATGGAGTTTTGACACAGGAGGTTTGATGGACTATTCTTTCTTTTTTATTTTGAAAAAATATTGACCTAAAATATTTTTGAAATATTCTCGGCTATTGTCAATCCAGAACATTTAAATTTCTTTTGAAATTGTGTTTATGCCATGACATAGTTTTTTTTAATGTTTCTAATTAAATTTTTTTTCATTAAAAAAGGTAAGCTTAGGGCCCGTTTGTGACAGCTTATTTGGTGTGGTGGCGTTTTGAAAACACACTTGGTCTGTTTGGGTAAACTGTGTTTTGACAGCTTATGCGTTTTCAAAACGCTGAAAATAGTTTTTTCACACCACACCTATCTAAGGGCGGTGACAACTTTCTGGCTACGGTTTGGCTTTTCCAAAAAAATAAAATTTATAATTGCCACCGCACCTAGTTTATCAACAGATTATTTTTAATCAGCTTATCAACAGATTATTTAATGAGCTGCAACTGCCTCAAACAGACCCTTAATCTTGTGTGATTATTAGTAAATATTACAGACTAATTTTTATCAGAATGTGTAAAAGTTTTACAAAGACCTCGGGCATCGCTATGAATCGAAGTAAATGTATAATTGGTTTGTAAGTTTGTGGAGAAAAAAGATTGTGGATGATTTTTAACAAACTAACAAACTTCAAATTAAAAGGAGGGCATTTATATTTTGACCTCAAATAGGAAGCAAATTATTTAATTGCTAAAAATTAAGATGGTCTAACCGTAATGTCATAACATAATATCATTGTCTTTGAAAAGAAAAACAAAATTTAAACAAGTATTTAGATATTGTCTATTTGGATCAAGTACATTTGTAAAATATTAAGTATATATATTTTTTTCCTAGAACTATCAATTGCCCTCCCAGTGATCAATTCATGTTTTTAATTCAAATTTATTTTATTAAAAAAGGTAAGCTTAATCTTGTGTGATTATTAGTAAATATTACAAACTAATTTTTATCAGAATATGTAAAAGTTTTACAAAGACCTTGGGCATCACTATGAATCAAAGTAAATGTATAATTGGTTTGTAGGTTTGTGGAGAAAAAAGATTGATGATGATGTTTAACGAACTAACAAACTTCGAATTAAAAGGTGGACATTTATATTTTGACCTAAAATAGGAAGCAATTTATTTTATTGTTAAAAATTAGGATGGCCTAACCGTAATGCCATAACATAATATCATTGTCTTTGAAAAGAAAAACAAAATTTAAATAAGTGTTTTGATATTGTCTATTTGGGCCAAGTACATTTGTAAAATATTAAGTATATATATTTTTTCCTAGAACTTTCAATTGCCCTCCCAGTGATCAATTCATGATACTCACAACAATGATGGTTGAACTTAACTTTACACAGACTCTAAACTATAATTTTATTAGTGGACAACAAGTTACAAGATATCTTAGGAACAAAATAACACCTAACAATGTAGCGGCTAGAGATATACTCTTTTGTACTAACAAGTAAGATTGAGTAAGGGATAATTTTATAGATTGAAATAATTGTGCATGTGCTCTATTATTTATTTATTTATTTATTTTTTATTGAAAGGGACTACATCTAAGTTTGCATATGGCTCCTTAGTTTCCTCAACAATGACTTGATAAGCTCCACTTTTTTGTTTAGATCTTAATTTCTAGTTTGTAGGTTTATCATGAAGCTTCCAACATGTCTCCTTCGTATGCCATGATTTTTTGTAATGCTCTCACCATGATGGATAAGGCAAAGTGGATTCAAAATTATTGGAACCAGTAGAAACAAAAGAATATTTTTTGGCACTGGTTGTCGTTGACTTGTACAACATCATCAAAGGAGAGAAGAGGATAGGATAAAAATTCGAGCCGATTTCGGTCGTGGATTATTTTGATGCTTAAGCTACATTAGGGTAGAAATCGATTGAGATGCCTCCTGCAGAGAAAATTTAAAATTCTTGATAAAAAATGAATTCTAAGATTGTGTCGCCTTTAATATAGTGATAGTTACGACTCTTAGTTTGACTACTCAATTAGGCGAGCGAACAAGAACTAGAGGGAGGAGGACCCTTAGTTCGACTGCTTGATTGGACAAGTAAAAATGAACGACAATGAGGTTTGTAGTTGTTGGATTCCACGAGTTCTGCACAAGGTGAGAAGACAGCTTGGGTAAGTTGAATCGATCGCAGGTGCTAAATTCTTTGCTAGTTTAAATCAATCTGAACCAAAGGGAGAAACAATCTGTACAAGAAATGATTCGCAAAAGTTGAACGAAGCGTTTGAGCAATCTACGGAATTTGATCACTATTCTGTGCTATGTTCGAACAAAAAAATTCAAAATTGTGAAGCCCGAGACTCGTGCATACGAGTGAGACAAAGATGGAGATTTAGTTTGACATCTAAGATTGCATAGGCGAATCCTATGGATTCGTTGCGTAAATGGTGTGTAGTTCAGATCAGGACTCGTCATTGGTGATGAAGACGTTAGGAACTTCGTTGTCTTTGTTCTTGAAGATGAGCAGACTTTTGGTATTTGGATGGTGTCATCGTTCAGAGATGCAGAGTAGAACGTGCCACTATTTGACCACTAAGATGTATAGTGGTTGAGGAATAAGCTTTAACGAAAGAGAATCTCACTACTCTGCCATGTAATGTTTTGGGAGTCGCAAAAAAGAACTATTCTTTTAAAATTTCATTAGATGTTTACAAGCTAAATAGCCGGGGAAGACCACCAAGTTAGGAAAACCACAAAATCCCCGTGCTAGATAAAGAAAGTATAAATAAAAAATTACCAACAATAAAATTATAAAAATAGAAAATGCTAAAAATTTCTAAAATAATGGCAAATAAAGCCTTGAAATCATTTAGTGAATACATAAATATTATTAGTACCACTTCTAGTTCCACCAATTGAACCACTAGAACTTTGGAAACAGTTGAAATAGTCAAAATTTTTTTAAAAAATAGTGGGTTGTGTAATTGTATCATGTTGGAAGAGGTTAACTTATGCAGATGGAAGTGAGATTATAGAAATTAATTGGGCCTTTTTTATAAAAAATGGCACGATAAAGTCAATTCGATCTTTCTCTGGTAAATTTTAATCCTGGTATGTACGAGGCTGTGACAACTATGATGATTATTCTTTAGTGAAGGTTGTATCAATGAATTGTAATATTCTTTTACATTTAAAATATTTGTTTTATCAAATTATTATTCAGATGTTGATTTGTTGGAATTTTTGTACTTGGAATGATGATTGAGTGCTGAAAAAATTACAAATATTTTTTGAAAAGGACTCGTCCTCTTGAATTTTGTTAAAAGATTTTTTTGAAACTTATGTTATTTTTATACAGTCTCAGTGTTTGAGATTTAATTGTCTTTTACAAATAATTATGTCCTGAAATTTTGCAAATGTTTCTACAGCCATTTTGGAAAGTGCTTCAAGAAGGTTCTAGTCGTGGGAGATGTGTTGTTGGTATGCATTTTATAAATTTATTTCCCACTAAGTTCGAATTTACGAAATTAACATTTTGCTAATCAACAGGAATCATTGAAGCAAATTTTATTGAGCCAGCTCATGACAAACAGGATTTTGAAAGAACACCCTTATTTATTAGGTTGGAGACAAAGCTCAGACAATTGATCATTGAATACTGGTATGTGCATGTGTAGTTTGTCACATATTACTCTTAATGCAGTCATTCATATTGTTGTGCTACGTTTCTTAGTTTCACATTTTATAATTTTATTTTTGTTTTATGGAAAAATAGAGTGTTTTTTCAAGTGAACTTGAAACAACCCATTTAATGAGTGGAGCAACCGCTTTCCATTTTGGGTTATAGGCCTTTTAATTATATCTAATCCAGTTTGATGTCACTCTAAAATAGAATTGGGATGCGGATCCTTATTGAATTGGTAAGAATTATCTAGAAAACAAAGATAGGGCTTCTATGGAGGAAACCTACTCTACCTGAGAAGGTTGCGAGAACAGAATGACAGCTTACTAGCTCTCAGGCGCCATAGAAATTGAGGAGAAGAATCCATCAATTGCTTCAAGCTTATTTGCTACATCCTAAAGGGCTGTATTTATAAGAGGCTGATGTTAAACTTATATCTATCCTGAAATCCAACTAAATGCACTGTTTTAGTAGTTCTTATTCTAATTTTCTTACATTCATTCAAGTTAAGGATAATCATAATATGACAAGGAAATATTTTGTTGGATGATACCCTTATAAGGTTCCTAGAAGTTTTTTAGGAATCATGTTTTTACAAGGAGGTAGTTATGGAATGACAAGGGAATGATAAAATGTGAGTTTAACGGCGTGTGGAGATGGATTAGATATAGTTTCCTCATAGAAAATACCCTATTTAGAAAGAAAGAAAGAAATAGGAAATAATTAGAAAGGGAAGAAAATAATTCATGCATGACAATATCCTGATCTGTCTCCCCGTGATTGTGGGAATTTCACAAATCACGGAACTGCGGGACCACAATATTGACAGAAGCTTGATCGTATGATTCCGTGCAGGACACTCCCACGTCATTCACTCCTACTAAGATATGCTCAACCTTCTTCATTGGAAGCTCTAGGAAGCGGTATATTTCCACCCTAATAAAGTCACCGCCGTGTTGTGTTTGAGGCAATCCCATTACAAATATATGCTCGTGTTCATTCCATGCAACTATTAAACACATATATCATTTCAAAGCACATTCTGAGAGAATAAATAGCCATTCTTTTTTGACATAATTAGAGTTAAAACTACATATAAACGAGTATTCCTATGGACCAAGCCTCTCGCCATTAAATCTTTAACTTGTTTCTCCCACTCGTACTTGGTTGGATGCATCCAATAAATAAATCTATATAGAGAAATGGACCCTGAAACGACATCCTTCAGGTTAGGGTTTGAACATCTTGTACTGTCCAATAAGGCTATAACTGTACCACATTTTCAATGGACGATGTCGGTCTCCTCAAATTTTGAGCTAGAGTGTTCTCTTTGGGCTTCTTTTGCCCACACTTCTACATAAGCTGCTCGAATTCAACTGTGTACTCCTCTACTGAAAGATTTATCTGCTGTAAATGATGAAGCCTCAAGAACACGTCCTATTCGTAATGTATTGGTAGATAATTGTGTTAACAATGAAAGCTAAATAATAAAAGGAAAGAAAAAAGAGAAATGTAGGAGTGCTGGCGGGTTACACATTTTCTCCACTCTGGATTAGTTTCTTTTTAGGTGGAGTTATCTTGGATGATCCACTGAGTGTACTATGTTGTCTGATTCAATGACTGACCCAATTTGAAGGGTTGTGTGGATCAGATACTTATGTGTTCTTTCTCCACCTTCAGGTTAGGGTCAGGACATCTTGTAATGTCCATCAAGGTTGCAACTATACCACATTTTCAATGGACTATCTCAGTCTCCTAAAATAATGAGCTATATTGTTCTCTTTGAGCTTCATCTGCCCACGCTTCAACATAAGTTGCTCGAACTCGAGTGTCTACTCCTGTATTAAAAGATCTTTCTGCTGTAGGTGATGAAGCCTCAAGAACATGTCCTATTTGTAATGTACTGGTAGATAATTATGTTGAGAGTAAAAGCTGAATAATAAAAGCAAAGAAAAAAGAGGAATTTAAAATATATGAAAATTCATATTACCTAATCTTGCCCAATAATGCTAGTAACTTTTATCGATGCAGTTCATGTATCCCCATATTTTCTTCTTTGATTTCACATAACTGATGAGGGGACAAATAGAGAAACACCGCCCTTGTTCTCCTTGATTGAGCGATATGGTCGCGACTGTTGTTAGCGAGAAAAGAAACAACTTGAACACAAAATACAGGGACCTCTAAAATTCCTCTCTACTTGCTATATGAGGCAAACCTAGCACCTGCTTTACTTTGCATGACAGAGTCGAACGTGGATCTCTCTTCTCTGGAAATACCATTTTCATCTTCTCCATTTTGCTTTTCATGATCCCCTTCCCTTCCTTGCCGAAACCCTTGCATCCCTACCCCCTCACGCTTGTTTTCTCTGATATAGTTGCAACTAGGGCTGGCTGAGAAGGCAATGAAAGGATCACGACATACAAAGACGTTTGAAATTCTCATCCTTTTCTCCTTCTGCTCTGTCTCCACTGCACAACAAACAAACTCCACCTCCATCTTTTGTTTGATCCCATAGAGATTATAACTCACGTGTTTACCTTGCACCATTTGTATTCGCGTGTTCAAGCACTCTTAGAAAAAAATCCACAACATTTGAAGCAAGGGATTTTGATGGAAAAAGGAGCGACATGATGGAAAGGATGTTGATTATGAGGCCATAATGGCTAATAAATTATCCATTTAAAAGAAAATATTCAACTTGGAGAAGGATGGGATAATTAATTTTCGCCCCTTGTAATTCTTAACAGATAATAAGTGTCACAACCCAGTCCAGGACTTGGGAGTAACCAAGACGGGAATAGACAGTGAGAACTAAGTTTCCTATATTCATTTATCATTTAACAAATGAAATAGCTACTAATAAAATTAAATTAAAGCAATATTTAAATTTACCTCGTTACTGGCTGTTTGCGTCTTCTATACACGTTCTCTCAAACAGTCGGAAGTGAGAACTAAGTTTTCTATATTCATTTATCATTTAATAAATGAAAGAGCCACTAATAAAATTAAATTAAAATAATATTTAAATTTACCTCATTACTGATTGTTTGTCTTCTATTCATGTTCTCTCATCTATTGTTCATCTTTTAATCAATTAAATTAACATGAAAATTTAGTTTAAAAATAACAGTAAGCTAAACAAGTTAGTGAACACTCAAACTTCTAAACTACAGTAATACCAGAGAAAAAAAGTAATATGAATGTCGGTTAAGTTTTTTAATAAATTAATATAATTTATTTGATATTTTATTCAATGAATCTTATTATATCAATATCATTCTATATCTGTACGTTCGTTACAGGAGCGCCGTTTAAAAAGTGTGATTAATATCAATTTTCTTTTCTATTTAAGTGTAGTATTCTCTTACCAGTAACATAAAGAGATGACTCCATCGTAGTCAGTCATACAAACAATCAACATAAACATATCATTTATGTACTCATCACATTCAAAATAACATATTGTATAAAACATACACCAATGAATTATAGATAGTAACTATAAACGTTCATAACAATATGAAGATAAAAAATAATCTCAAGCAGATTAAAGCATGTGTGAGTGCTATATTGCAAACTATTTGAGAAGAAATGAATTATCATTGTATATTAAAAGAACGAGTACTCACCTCTATGTCGATTAATTTGTTATTTGATTATCCTTGAATTTATCATAACCTCGAACATTCTTTTTAAATTTAAGCCTAAATTAAGCAGGAATATAAAAATTAGTTTATTATTTAAAATATTT
>JXCR01113260.1:0-59191 GCA_002079205.1 Phalaenopsis hybrid cultivar | reverse complement strand
AAATTTTGAAATAAGTATAAAACTAAAATATTAAACAAGCACAACATTTCCTAACACAACCACAACACTAAACAATTAAAACTAAAATGTGAAAATAAAAATCACATTACATTACAATATTACTCAACATCTATTAAACTACACATGCACATTTAACTATAACACTAACTTTTTAACAAAAAATTAAAATTTTCCAAGTACACAATAATAGAAATGAAATTCCAAATACATAAACATCCATTTCTATTACAAAAAGATTACATAAATAAAAGTACAAATATAAGTACATCAATTTCATTCAATATCAAAATCTCAAACTATATCTGCATCGCCTTGATCAGCAGGTGGATTGGGCTGATACTGAGTATATCGGGGGCACTCAAGAAAAGTAACATCAGGCTCACCTTTGTAGTGTCGGGCCTAAGCTTCATAATAGACTACCTCAAAATTTGAAGGCCTCTGAAGGTACTCACTATCGTAATCTTATCGACGTTCTAAACCTCTAATCATTTCATTTATTAACTTTATGCACTTTCATTGCAAGGTCAACTCATTCATCAAATCAGAGAGGGTAGGAGAACTAGAAGGTGGAAGGTCATAACTTGTAGAGGGGACATCTCTACTAATAGAAGGTTCTTGACTTCTACTCCCAGTTCTCCATTTCTCATGGGATTCATAAGTCTTCAGATTAGCCATAATGGGTTTCATAGGGTAAACCCATTCCTCATCTCCAATTTCCACTCTTGAAAGTTTGCAAATTGTATAAATAAGTCCAGGATGTCCTAGACCTCCACTAGTCTCACTCCTCAAGTTTGCAAATTGTATAAATAAGTCCAGGATGTCCTAGACCTCCACTAGTCTCACTCCTTGCCGATCCTTACTAATGGGTTTCATAGGATAAACCCATTCTTCATCTCCAATCTCCACTCTAAAAGATATCAGGATGTCCTAGACCTCCACTATTAAGAATGATTCTCCCCACATTTATAGTTCTACTATTCTGAATACAGAAATTCAGAATAGCCTTATCTCTACTTACCTCACTATGGTGATAAGTTGGTAACAAAGTAGAGGAAATGAAATAATGTCACACCTTAGAGGTGGCATTCAACATGGAAGTAGAAAAATTTACCTGTTCTCGCCACTTTATCTTCCATGTTCCTTTCCCATCAGTGAGGAAGTTGATCACATCATTAAGGGGGTCTTCCATCATGCTGAAGGATTCATAGTGGCAGCTATAAGAGTTTGGGCTTCATAAAAAGTGTTGATGCGGGCGGTAGTAAACTCAACAGGAAATCCACGCACTTGAAAAATTCCGTCATCAGAATAAATTACATTGGTATAGAACTCCTTCACAACATTTGCATCAGCTTTATTGGTGGTGTAATAAAAGTTTTCCCACCTCCGCTTGGCAATAACTCGTTCAATTTCTCCTCCCAAACTTTCAAAAACTCTATCTTGTATAAACTTTTTTCCTTTAAATATGGAAGTAAATTTTGTTTGAGCCATTGCATTTATGAAGCGAGACTCGTCAAACTCAACCCGTCTCTTTTGACGTGGAGCCATTTCAATCTAATCAAATTATAGAAAAATTCCAAAAATTACTTCAAATATGCAAATCATGGCTTTCAATAGCAATTCCAAGAGTTCAACACTAAGATCCATGAATTTCTTCCCAAATTTTCTTTACATTTTCAAATTTTTCGGGTGTCCTCAATGTGGAAGAAATTACTAAGTTCCATCAATTTCTTCCCAATATTTTCTTCACATTCTCAAATTTTTGGGATCTCCTAAATGTGGAAGAAATCATTTCTGCCCAATATTTTCTTCACATTCTCAAAATTTTTGGATCTCCTCAATGTGGAAGAAATCCATAGTGAAAATCAAATATTTTTAGTTTGGAGTGAAGCTCTTACCTAGAGATGATCAAATATGGTGTCAAAAAGCCTTGCAATTGTCTCCCAATCCAAGATCTTTCAAGCCCTAGGTCGAAAATGTCATTTTTAGGAGGAAGGGGATGATGAATTGTGGCGGTTGACTAGTTAAAATTACGGTTAAAAGTGTTTTTTCGTGAGCTCGCCGTTGGCTGGTCGATGGCGCCGTCAGCGCACTCTATTGGAATTAAAGTTCTAAGTCTCGGGAAAAATCTGCCGTCGACGGGCTCTATTAATTTTGTCCAATATCTAGATTTTCGTGATTTCGATCAATTTTAAGCCTTAACAACATGTTTTTAATCATTATAGACATAATTTTAAGTGACTAAATGATGTACTTAATACATATAAACCTTCATAACACAAAAAATCACATTTATATATAAATTTGAAGGGGTACAATATATGTTACATAGCACACCTAAGTTTGGTATTTTCTCAACCTCAAAAAATTAATTTACTATCTCAATCCAAGCCACAACACTCAAAACGCTGAAAACAAAACATCCTATGCTTATTCTCAACTATACAGAGATCTAAAAGCATAATTCTAAAGCAAAACAAATACAAAGTTCAAATCAAAATACATATATTGACGGATATTAGTAATATAAATCTACTAATCTTCAGACTCAGTACTAGATTCTCCTCTGAGATCACCCATTAATTGCACATGAACGAAGAGGTTGTAGAAGGCNTTTTCATCTTCAAAAGTTAGGAATCTCTCAGTTGGATCCAAAGGCTTCCAAGGTAACAGTACCTTTTCCCAAATTTCATAGGACACTTGGAACTGACTGTAAAGTGAGAAAATTGTGGAGGGGTGTCTAAGCCCATAAGTTGACCCATGAACGTCAGGCCCAAAACCGACTTCACAATTATCGATCCGATGTTGATCGGCAGTCCTCTTTGGATGCAATAATTTAAAATGGCACTTTCTTTAGAAACTTTGCCGATCTTCATTGTCAGTAACAGTTTCACAAAAATGAAAAAGTGCCAATGTTTCGAAACAAGATTTAGGAGTGTTATAGAAAAACTAACATACATGTTTTCTCTTGTTTCCCAATCATCAGATTCGTCCGTTAAATATTCGTAAATTTCATTCATCTGGTTTCTCGTTGAGACAAAATTAGAATAGTGGCAGACAGAAACATTTTCGATCATGTATAATTTGTTGATCTGTGCATGAGTGAAAGTGATCCATCTTCCTCGTACATAAACAACTCCCTTGTTGATTATATGTAAATTTGCATAAAATTCTTTTACCACAGGAACCACCACGGTGGCAGTAGTGTAGCACAACACTTCCTATCTTCACCACACTATCGTCTCTTCAATATCTATTGTGGGATTATTCAATCTACAATTTACGAATCCTCGTTGCTTGATCAATCTTTTCTTCGTCAGTAACTTGTTGAAGATTCGCTGCTCTTCCGCACTAATAAACTTTTACCGATTGAAAACTCGCATTCTAGGATTATCAAGGGAATTCGATGCCATAGGAATGAAATTGGTGGAGTTTCAATTCATTTTTTGAGGGAAAATATGAACTAGGAATCAAATTTTTTAGTTTAAAAAGATTATTCCGGCCCAAATACTGCCAAAAACTGTCATTTGAACCCAAGTAACTGTCATTTCGCCGGTCTCACTGTCGGCAGGGTCGAGGGCGCTATCGGCGAGCCTCTGTATTAATTTTTCTTAGACTCTCGGTAAAAACCCACCGTCGGCGGCGTCGAGGGCGCCGTCGGCACCCAAGGCAAAATTTTCACAAGTTTCGCTCTAGTTCGAATGCGTTCCAATTTTTCTCTATGGATCCAATTTTTAAGATATTTCAAGAGTAATTAAGAGTAGTAGAGCTTAATACTACCACATACTAACCTCTATGGATCCAATTTTTATGATGATTCAAGGGTAAATAAGAGTAGTAGAGTATAATAATACCGCAAACTAACTATAATTTCAATAAAAACTACTATAATTGTGATAAAAGTAAAGATAAATATGGGTTGCCTCCCATAAAGCGTTTGGTTTAACGTCGTCAGCCTGACCTATTCAGGTGTCATTCAAGTTGACTGGTCATTAAAAACTCTTTAAAATTTGGTCTTTTACCCTCATAATATGATTTTAATCTGTTTCCATTTACTTTAAATCTTTTTCCAATTTGGTCTTTTACCCTCATAATATGGTTTTAATCTGTGTCCATTTAATTTAAATCTATTTCCTTCCGATCTTCAACTCACAGCTCTGTAAGTTTAAACTTGAGTCACAGTAAAGGGTCCTAACCAACGAGACTTCAATTTTCCAGGAAATAACTTCAGTCTAGTGTTTTAAAGTAAAACTTCTTGTCCTAGTTCAAAGTTCTTCTGGTTAATCTTCTGAATATGTCATAACTTTAATTTCCTCTTATAAATTCTGTCGTTATCATAAGACTCATTTCTTAATTCTTCCAATTCATTTATTTGTAACAATCTCTTCTTACCAAATAAGATTCATTTCTTAATTCTTCCAATTCATTTAATTGTAACAATCTCTTCTTACCAGCATATTAATCTTTCGATCATGCCATAACTTTAGCTTTTCCTTATAAATTCTATCATTATCATAAGATTGATCATGCCATAACTTTAGTTTCTCCTTATAAATTCTATCGTTATCATAAGATTCATTTCCTCTTCCAATTCATTTAATTGTAACAATCTCTTCTTACCAGCATCTTTCAAATTATAATTGAAATCTTTAATCTTCCAATTCATTTAGTTGTAACAATCTCTTCTTACCAGCATCTTTCAAATTATAATTGAATTTTTTTATTAAATTCAGGGATTCTACGAATAATATTAAATTTTTCTATCAATCTCTGAATATATATATTCCTAAAATGGGATGCTCCGTCAGTGATAATCAATCTGGGCATTTTGTATCTAGTGAAAATATTTTTCATTAAAAATCTTGAAACACTTTTAGCATCACAATGAGGTAAAGCTTGTGCTTCAATCTACTTAGAAACGTAGTCTACTGCAATTAATATATATAAGTTCCCAAATAAAGGAATAAACAGTCTCATAAAATCTAATCCCCAAACATCAAAGATCTCAACTTCTAACATGAAATTTAGAGACATTTCATTTCTTCTAGATATATTGCCTANAGAGGCATTTCATTTCTTCTAGATATATTGCCTACTCATTGACATCGATCACAAGTTTTTATGTATCTATAAACATCTCTAAAGATAGTAAGCCAATAAAATCCAGCTTGTAAAATTTTATAAGCAGTTTTATTAATATCAAAAAGTTCTCCAAATCTAAATGACATTTCTAAATGATTAGTTCAGTTTCTTCATAAGGTACACATCTTCTCATAATAAGATCCATAGCTTGTAAAATTGTATAAGCAGTTTTATCAATCCCAAAATGTCCTCCAAATTCAGAATCATGAACTGAATGATTAGAGTTTCTTCATAAGGTACACATCTTCTCATAATCAGATCCTTACATTATTTATATAAATAAGACTCATCCTAAAAATATGCTTTCGTCACCAAAAATACGCCTTTGTTGTTGCAATATCAGCCTAGGTGGCAAAATATCACTTATAATATAGTGAATGAATTTCCTTTGTTGTTGCAATGTCAGCATAGGTGGCAAAATATCACTTACAATGTAGTTAACAAAATCAGCATACCATGGTATTTTCCACTCATTAATATTATAAAGTTGTTCATCAGGGAAAATGTTCGTTGTCAGTGTCAGATGATTCTTGATTTTCTAATATTGACAAATAATCAGCAATTTGATTATCAGTTCCCTTTCTATCAATAACCACAAAATCAAATTCTTGCATCAATAGCAATTTGATTATCAGTTCCCTTTCTATCAATAACCACAAGATCAAATTCTTGCATCAAAAGAATCCATCTAATCAACCTTGTGTCTGTAATTTTATTGTCGGTGTCAGATAATTCATGATTTTCTAATCTCGACAAATGATCAAATTATCAGTTCCCTTTCTATCAATAACCACAAGATCAAATTCTTGCATCAATAGTATCCATCTTATATCAGTTCCCTTTCTATCAATAACCACAAGATCAAATTCTTGCATCAAAAGTATCTATCTAATTAACCTTGGTTTGACATCCTTCTTTTGCATCAGATATTTAATAGCAATGTGATTAGTATGCACAACACATTTAGCTCCAATTAAAAAAGATCTGAATTTATCTAAAGCATACACAATGGCTAGTAACTCTTTTTCAGTAACAATATAGTTAATTTATGCATCATTAAGAGTTTTACTAGCATAGTATATAACTTTAAAAATCTTTTCATACATTTGTCCAATGACAACTCTAATAGCATAATCACTAGCATCACGCATTAGTTCAAATGGTTTCTTCCAGTTAGGTGAAACTATAATAGGGGTTGTGATTAAATTTTCATTTAATGACCCAAAGGCATTTAAACAATTTTCAGTAAATTCAAATTTCTCGTCCTTTTCTAAAAGTTGGCATAGAGGTTTGGTAATTTTTTAGAAATCCTTAATAAAACTCCTGTAAAATGCAACATGTCCAAGAAAACTCCTAACCTCTCTTACATTAGTAGGAGGTTTAGATATAACTTGAATTTTTGCAGGGTCTGCTTCCATACCATCTTCCAAAATTTTATGCCCTAACACAATTCCTCCTGCAACCATAAATTGACATTTCTCCCAATTTAGAACTAAATTAGTTCTTTTGCATAACTCTAAAACTTTTTCAAGATAATTTAAGCATGCGTCAAATGATGTTCTGAATACAGAGAAATCATCCAATAATATTTCCAATCCATCATCAATTACTTACTAAATATGGACATCATACATCTCTGGAATGTTGCAGGTGCATTACATAATCCGAAAGACATTCTTCGAAAAGCAAAAGTTTCAAAAGGACTAGTAAATGTTATTTTTTCTTGATCCTCAGGAGCAATAGGAATTTGACGGTAACCGATATATCCATCTAACAAGCAAAAATTATTTGTGCCCAACAAGTCTATCTACTATTTGATCTAAAAAGGGTAAAGGGAAGTGATCTTTTTCGGTGACAGTGTTTAATTTTCTATAATCAATGCAAATATGCTACCCAGTAATTTGTCTGATAGGTATTAATTCATTATTTTCTTTTGTTTCAACAGTCACTCCTCCTTCCACCCAGTAACTTTTTGGATATGTATTAATTCATTATTTTCTTTTGTTTCAACAGTCACTCCTTTTTACGAGTCTGATAGGTATTAATTCATTATTTTCTTTTGTTTCAACAGTCACTCTTCCTTTTTTAGGAGCTTGTCTGATAGGTATTAATTGATTATTTTATTTTGTTTCAACAGTCACTCCTTTCTTAGGAACACAATGAATATAACTTACTCATGCACTATCTGAAATAGGATATATAATTCCAGTGTCTAACCATTTCAAAATTTATACCCACACACTATCTAAAATAGGATATATAATTCCAGTGTCTAACCATTTCAAAATTTCCTTCTTAACTAATTCTTTCATCATTGGATTTAATCTTTTTTGTGGATCAACTTAGGTTTATATTTTTCATCTAATATAATTCTGTGCATACAAATTGAAGGACTGATTCTCTAACATCAACTAAGGTTCAACCAAAAGCTTTCTTCTATCTTTTCAATGTATCTAACAGTCTTTGCTCTTGCAAATCATTTAATTCTGAAGATATAATAATAGGTAATGTAGATGAGTCTCCCAAAAACACATACTTCAAGTGGCTAGGAAATACTTTCAACTCAAGTTCTGATGGTTTTATAATTGACGGAAACAAATTCTTATCGGCATTTTCCGTAATATCCAACATCTCAAATCTTTCCTGAACATAATCTAATTCTTCATTTTCTATTTCGTCCAAAATAACTTCATCACTCTCTTCAAATTGTTCTTTCTCTTTGAAATGTTCTTTAAAATGTTCTTTGAAATGTTCTTTTAATTCTCCTTTTTGAACATCTATTATAGCTTTTCCAGTAGCTAAAAATGATCTCCCTAAAATGGTAGATATTTCTTTATCTTCCTCCCTATCCAAAACAATGAAATCCACAGGAACGATCCACTAACTTTAGAGTTACAGAAGTAGGTGAGACTTCTCTTAATCCAAGTCTTTTGAAAATGATAGAGACATAAGATTAATGACAGAAGTAGGTGAGACTTCTCCTAATCCTAGTTTTTTGAAAATTCTGAAGAGTTACAGAAGTAGGTGAGACTTCTCCTAATCCTAATCTTTTGAAAATCGATAGAGACATAAGATTAATGTTGTCTCCCAAATCACATAAAGCTCTTCCATAAAATTTTTCACCAATAGCACATGGTATAGTGAAAGTGCAAGGATATTTTAATTTTTTAGGAAGCTTTTTCTGAATAATTGCACTACACTCTTCACTAAGTGCAACAATTTTGTTATCCGTGAACTTCCTTTTCTTGTTCAGAATATATTTCATAAATTTCACATAATCGAGCATTTGCTCTAAAGCTTCTACAAAGGGAATATTTACTGTTAAATTCTTAAGAATTTCTAAAAATTTGGAAAATTGTTTATTCTGTTTGTGTTGCTTCAATCTTTGAGGAAACGGTGGTGGAGGTTTTTCCACAGTAATTTTCATTGGTGTAAATGGATACTTTAAATCTGGGTATTCATGATTTTTTTCTTTTCGGTATCCACTTTCGCTTTTTTAGTTTATGTTTCTTTTTGCACCCTTGTTTCCAATTCTTTTCCACTTCATAATTGTATCACTTGAATTTGTTATTTTCCTTGATCTTTAGGATTTGGTTCCACAGTACTAGGAAAAGTTTCTAATGTTCGATTACTAAGTGCAGTAGCGATATGTCCTGATTGGTTTTCAATATTCTTAATAGCAGTTCCTCGATTTTGTAATTGATTTCCCTGAATTTGTAATTGATTTCCTTGATTCTGCAATTGTTGACCCATGTTTAATATCATCTCTTCCATAGACAAATTTTTTCTCTTAATTTGAGTGTTACTGTTAAATCCTGGGGGATAAGAAGGTCTATAGTTAACATTTCCTTGGTTGAGTGAATTTCCTAATGGGTTCACTAGGTTGTTTGCCCATTATAGTTAACATTTTCTTGGTTGGATGAATTTCCTAATGGGTTC
Source organism: Phalaenopsis hybrid cultivar (assembly GCA_002079205.1). NCBI lineage: Eukaryota > Viridiplantae > Streptophyta > Magnoliopsida > Asparagales > Orchidaceae > Phalaenopsis > Phalaenopsis hybrid cultivar. The sequence goes on along the minus strand of JXCR01113260.1, from coordinate 50,092 downwards.
ACTGGGTTGTTTGCCCATTGTTTATTTGTAGAAGAATTGTTATTCCAATTAAAATTTGGATGATTTTTCCAACCTGGGTTATAATAGTTTGAATAAGGGTTATTGGGTCTATTAATAGCATTTAAAGTTTCATATGAAGGTTGAACATCCACAAATTGTTCTGATGAATTCTCTTCTATCATAGGAGGTGTTGGAGAATAATTCATCCCATAATGATCTAATTTCTTTGATATTCAATCTGTGAAGCTAACATAAATATTGCATCAGAATCATGGATACTAGCTACTCCTTTAGGATTTAACCGTTCAAAGGGTCATTGAAAATTATTGGTAGCCATCTCTTCAATTAAAGAATAAGCCTCATCAAAAGGTTTTGACATTAACAAACCCCCAGCTGCAACATCTATAATTTCTCTTCTATTAATGAATAAGCCTCATCAAAAGGTTTTGATATTAAAGAACCATCAGCCGCAGCATCTATCATCAAAGAGATCCCACTAATCCATTATAAAAAGTTTGAATTATCAACCAATCTGGTAACAAATGATAAGGACTTCCTAAGAAGATCTTTAAATCAGCTTCATATATTGACTCTCCATCAATTTGACAGAATGATGTTATGTCATTTCTAAGTTTAGCAGTTCATATATTGACTCTCCATCAATCTGACAGAACGATGTTATGTCATTTCTTAGTTTAGCAGCACCAGTCTGGTAATGAATGATGAGGGCAATTTCTAAGAAGATCTTTAAATCTCTCCCAAGCTTCGTATATTGACTCTCCATCAATCTGACAGAATGATGTTATGTCCATTATAAAAAGTTTGAATTATCAACCAATCTGGTAACGAATGATGAGGGCATTTCTTAATAGTCTTTTAATCTCTCCCAAGCTTCATATATCGACTCTCCATCAATCTGACAAAATGATGTTATGTCATTTATCTCCTAACCTTCGTATATTGACTCTCCATCAATTTGACAAAATGATGTTATGCTAAGAAGATCTTTAAATCTCTCCCAAGCTTCGTATATTGACTCTCCATCAATCTGACAGAACAATGTTATGTCATTTCTAAGTTTAGCAGTTTTTCGACTCTCCATCAATCTGACAAAATGATGTTATGTCATTTCTAAGTTTAGCAGTTTTGGATACTCTCCATCAATCTGACAGAAAGATGTTATATCTTTAAATCTCTCCCAAGCTTCATATATTGACTCTCCATCAATCTGACAGAACTATGTTATGTCATTTCTAAGTTTAGCAGTTTTGGATGGAAGATTATCATCCAATCTGGTAACGAATGATGAGGGCATTTCCTAAGAAGATCTTTAAATCAGCTTCATATATTGACTCTCCATCAATTTGACAGAATGATGTTATGTCATTTCTAAGTTTAGCAGTTCATATATTGACTCTCCATCAATCTGACAGAACGATGTTATGTCATTTCTTAGTTTAGCAGCACCAGTCTGGTAATGAATGATGAGGGCAATTTCTAAGAAGATCTTTAAATCTCTCCCAAGCTTCGTATATTGACTCTCCATCAATTGGGCATTTCCTAAGAAGATATTTTAATCTCTCCCAAGCTTCATATATCGACTCTCCATCAATCTGACAAAATGATGTTATGTCATTTAAGCTTCATATATTGACTCTCCATCAATTTGACAGAATGATGTTATGTCATTTCTAAGTTTAGCAGGCTTCATATATTGACTCTCCATCAATCTGACAGAACAATGTTATGTCATTTCTAAGTTTAGCTCTTTTGGATGGAGGGAAATATTTGGATAAAAATTTCTGTGAAAGTTCACCCAAAGTTCTAATAGATCCTGGTGCTAACAAATTTAACCACATCTTAGCCTTATCCCTCAGTGAAAAAGGAAAAAGTCTAAGTCTAATAGCATCATTTGAGACTCTATCACATTTAAAAGTAGCACACAGTTTTAAAAAACTAGCGAGGTGTAAGTTCGGATCTTCATTTGGTGTACCTCTGAATTGATTGTTTTGTACCATTTGGATAATAGCAAATTTAAGCTCGAATGAATTAGCAGCTACATCAGGGTTTTGGATAAATAAGTGAATTTCATCTGCTGTAGGATTTGCATAATCTCGTAGGGGTCTAGCTTAGTGTTCATTCTCTATTCCTTGNCACATTTTGGTCCTTTTCGCTCCAAATTCGCTCCTTTTTGCATCTTTTTGCTCCAATGACCCTAATTCATCATTCCTGCAACAAAACATCAAAAATACCTTTCTTTAAAGTGCAATATCATCAAAAATAGTATAAAATAAGTATGAAAATCTCAACATATTTTCCTTTGGTCAAATTCCTTTCTCAATTAATTCACAGAAAATAGACACCATACACCTTTGAAAAGTTTCAGGTGTGTTATATAAACCAAAGGGCATTCTTTTAAACACAAAAGTCTCATATGGACTTATAAATGTAGTCTTTTCTTGATCCTCTAGAGCAATAATTATTTGGTGGTAACTAGAATATCCATCCAAAAAGTAAAATTATCCATGTTCTGCTAGCCTATCCAACATTTACTATAAGGAAGGTAAAGGAAAGTGATATGTCCTAGTGGTAGCATTTAATTTTCTATAGTCAACACAAATTCACCAACCAGTGACCTGTCATGTGGGAATTAATTTGTTCTTTTCATTTATGACGACAGTCACTCCTCCTTTCTTAAGAAGACAATGAATATGACTAACACATGCACTACCTGAAATTGGATGAATAATCTCAACATCTAACCACTTCAAAATTTCATTCTTTACTACTTCTGTCATCATATGTTTAATCTCCTTTAAGGACCAACCATGGGTTTACACTTGTCTTCCATTAAAATTCTATGCATACAGATTGAAAGACTGATTCTTTTAATATCTACTGACGCCCAACCAAAAGCTTTTTTATAATTTCTCAATATCTCCAATATTTTTTCTTCCTGATCTTTAGTTAAATTTGAGAATATTTTAACAGGTAAAGTATATGAATTTCCTGAGATTGCATACTTTAAATGCGTAGGAAGTATTTTCATCTCAAGTTCAGAAGGTTTTTCTATTGAAGGGATTAAAAACTTACTATTTTCAATAGTATCCAAAATCTTAAAGTTTTTCTGAACATAATTAGTATCCTCAAAATTTATTTATGATGATTTTTCTTCAAACTCACTTTCATTTTCACTATCAATTCTTTCCTTATCTAATATCACTTCATGTTTTTCCTCAAAAATGACTTCACATTTTTCTTGGAAATGTTTAACAATCATATAATCCATAATATCCATCATATAACATTTGTCTTTAAGAGGATACCTCATTGACTTTAGAACATTAAATGTTACTTCTTAGTCATTAACTCTCATAGTTAACTCTCCTACATCAATCACAACATGTTTGACAGTAAGAAAATGTCTCTCCAAAATAATAAGAATTTCTTTATCTTCTTTCATATCTAACACAAGGAAATCCACAAGGAAGATATATTTATCCGCTTTAACAGGTACATATTCTATAACCCCTTTAGGATAAGTAATAGATTGATCAGCTAACTGAAGGGTTACAGTAGTGGGAGAAATCTCTCCTAAGGCTAACCTTCAAAAATGGATAAATGAATGAGATTAATGCTAGCTCCCAAATCACATAAGGCTTTTCCATAAAATTTCTCTCCAATCACACAGGGTATTGTGAAGCTGCCATGGTCTTTAAGCTTTTGAGGAAGCTTCTTTTGAATTATTGCACTACATTCTTCACTCAGTGCAACAGTCTCATAAGCTTCAAAATTCCTCTTCTTGTTTAATATATCTTTCATAAATTTGGCATAACTAAGCATTTGTTCCAAAGCTTCCGCAAACAAAATATTGATTGTAAGCTTCTTAAAGATCTTAAAATTTTTTTAAAATTGTTGATCAAGCTTTTGTTGTCTTAGTTTTGAGGAAAAGAAGGTGGTGGTCTCTCTAAATCATTTTTAGTTTGAGAGACGGATTGTTATGGGTCTTTAGAAATAGGTTCTTTATGTTCTTCAATTTCTCTCTCAACTTCAATCTCTTTTTTATTTCTAACTTTTAATTCCTTTCCATTCTTAAGTTGAACAACTTTAATTTGATCTTGTTCTATTCCTTTTTTTTAGGATTTACTTCAACATTACTAGGAAGTGTTCTCTGAGATCTATTGCTAAGTGCGTTGGCAATTTGTCCCAGTTGATTCTCAATATTTCTTATTGTAGCACTTTGACTTTACATCTGATTACATATTTACAAAACTACTTTTCCTAAAGATAACTTCTTTTCCTTGAATTTTTTATTATTAAATTCAAGAGGATAAGAAGGCCAATAATTAGAACAACCCTGATTTTTCTAATTTCCTGTTGGGTTTGCATGATTGTTCCCACATTGTTGATTTCCACCACCAGAATTATTCTAGTTAAAATTAAGGTGGTTTTTCCAACCTGGGTTATAACCATTCAAATATGGGTTATTGGGTTTATTAGTAACCGTATGTAGCGTTTCTAATGATCGAGAATTATTGGTTTGTACTAATAAATTTTCTTCACTTATTTGAGGTATTTGAGACAAAATTCATAACATAGTTATCTAACTTTTTACATAACGAAACAACTTGAGCTACTAAGATGATAAAAACATCACTATCATGAATACTAGCCACTCTTTTAGGATTTACCTTTTCTGAGGGCCATTGAAAATTATTAGTAGTCATTTCTTCAATTAATCCATGAGCTTTATCAAATGAGTTTGACATTAAAGATCCTTCAGCACCAGTATCAATTATAAATTTGTGGGGCTCTATTAACCTATTATAAAATATTCAAATAATTAACCAGTCAGGTAAAGCATGATGTGGACATTTTTAAGAGACACTAAGACACTTCTTGGATTTTTATTAAAGAAGACTTTGATCATCAAAGGAAGAGGCCAATCGTCAATCATCATCTATCCATCCAAAGTAACCGCTGCTACCGCCGCCCATCGCTACTGCCACCAACCACTTTTTCTTTTATTCTGAGTTTTAGTTTGTACTAAGAGTAAAGGAATTTGAGATGTGTTTATCTTTGTGACAACATTTGGTTTTAATTTAGACTTCTTGTTTGTGCGCATGGTTTCTACTTTTAAACTCAGGTGTGATTGTGTTTTCTCCATGAATTCTGAGTAGTTTTCTTTATCTTTTTCCTTAAGATGATAAGTGATTAAGTATTGAAAGGAAGTTGTGGGAAGTATTAAACTTTAATGTTGGAAGAAGTTGTGATGATTTTAAACCTTGTACTTCATTTATTTCTTGATTTGGCCAATTAAGATGTTAATACCTGTTGTGAGAACATGTAAGATCTTAGATTATATCGTTTCAATCAACAAATGGTAAAAATCACATTTGATTTCATAGATGAGAATATAGTTCATAGAATTGAGTGCAAGAAATAAACTTTGAAGGGTGTAAAATTAAAAGACCTTAGAGTGACAAGTGATACACCTAAAATATATAGTATTTTTAGACACATTTTTGTACCTATTTTTTGAGATATTGCGCTTTAATGGAAGGTATTTTTGTATTTTTCTTGCAGATACAAGTAAAAACAGAAAAAAATGCTTAAAAGAGTGAAAAAAGATCAAATTTGGAGCAAAAAGGTAAAAAATTGTGCAAAAGAGTTTTGGCACCTAAGCGTCAAATTCGGCGCTTAAGCGTCATTTAAACAGAGAAGGTCGCGCCTAAGCGTCGAGACCCCGTGCTTAAGCGCCAGTGAACGTTACTAGATGATTAAAATCAGTTTTCATAAATTTCGAAGAGGTTTTTGAGGCACCCATTGGCTTAAAAGGTGGTTGTAACCACCATGGATGAAAATTATCATGAAAGGATGTGTCTCTTGGACAAATACATCGAATCAAGACACATTTTGAAGAGATCCCAAGGTATCTCTTGGAAAACTATAAAAGAAAGAAGAGATGACTTAGAAAAGAGTCACGAAAATATTGGCAAGTTTTGAAAGTTTTTTCTCTGGGAAGTTAGTTCGGAGAGATTTTCAGGAACCACTTTTTATTTACTTTATCTTTTTTGTTATTTTGTTTTGAGAGATTGTAAAAGAGATGAGATTCAAAGAACTTCAAGAGTTTTGGTGGAGGACTTGAGATAAGTTTTTATCTTTTTGTTTTATACTACTTTTGGTTTTAATCGAGACTTGTTGTTGGTTTGACAATGATTTTTTATTTTTAATTAAAGTGTGGTTTTGTTTTCTCTATAGAGTCTATTGACAATGATTTCTTCTTTTAAACTAAAGTGTGGTTTTGTTTTCTCCATGGATACTGAGTATTTTTTTCTTCTTAAAATGATAAGTAATTAAGTGTTGGATGGAAGTTGTGGAGAGTATTGATCTTTAAAGAGACTTCTTAGTGGTTTGGCAATGATTTCTACTTTTAAACTAAAGTGTGGTTTTATTTTCTCAATGTATTCTGAGTAGTTTTCTTTATTTTTCTACTTTTAAACTAAAGTGTGTTTTTTTTTTCTCCATGGATTCTGAGTAGTTTTCTTTATCTTTCTTCTTGAAATTGATAAGTGGTTTTATTTTCTCCATGGATTCTGAGTAGTTTTCTTTATCTTTCTTCTTAAAATGATAGGTATTTTCTCCATAGATTCTGAGTAGTTTTCTTTATCTTTCTTTTTAAAATGATAAGTAATTGTTTTCTCCATGGATTCTGAGTAGTTTTCTTTATCTTTCTTCTTAAAATGATAAGTAATTAGTTTCTCCATGGATTCTGAGTAGTTTTCTTTATCTTTCTTCTTAAAATGATAAGTAATAAAGTTTGGATGGAAGTTGTGGAGAGTATTGATCTTTAATGTTGGAAGAAGTTGTGATGATTTAAATCGATGCACTTCATTTACTTCTTGATTTGGCCAATCCAGATGTTAAAATTTGTTGTGACAACATGTAAGAACCGGGCTGGTATTGTCCCAGTCAACAATTGGAAAGAATTACATTAGGTTGTATAAATGAGAATGTAGTTCATATGATTGAGTGCAAATAAATAGGGAAATATTGATTGATGGGTGTAGAGTTAGAGGACTTTAAAGTGACAGGTTAAAGCCCCCAACTTAGTTTATTATTTTAGGTTCTGATACGAGAATGTTAGCCCCCAGTTGGAGGGAATCAAGGAAACTCTAGAGTGAGAGCTAGTATCTTCCCCGCCTAGCTGGTCTTCAGAACCATTCAAACTTTAAATTAGCCAATGTTCTTTATTGCATCTCTAGTATGGGTAAAGAATATTATTGCTCCTGTTTACATACTTCCACAACAGAATTCCTATACTTATTACTGTTTCATGATAAGAAGAAATATATTTTCATATTAAGTGCTCTTCTTCTACAAAAACTTTAGTTATCTTTATAAGTTTTTACTGTTTTGTTAAAATATCAAAAATACCAAAAATATTTAAATTTTAAATTCCTGCAAAAATCATTTTTAGTTTAAGTAATTATCTTTTTAAAAATAGAAAACTTTCTAAAAAGTGCATATTGTATAATCTTCCCTATGAGTTTGATATTCATGTCTTAATCAAAAAGTCTTATATTACTTGACAAAGATACGTATATTGCAAGTAGTATCCAATATAAATATATATAAATTAAAAAGTTAAATTCTTATTTTTCTTTAGGATCAAGTTTTTGGTTTTGTTGCAAAATAAGGAAATATAAGTGAAAAATACCATCAGAACTATTGTTATACTGTGCATAAGCAATAAGTCGGGATCAAGCTTTTGGCGTCGTTACCGGGGACGAAACTAAGTAAATTTCTATTTTTAGAAAGTCTTATTTAAACTTTAAATATTATATCTTGATTTGTATGTTTTATTTTATTTTATTTTATTTTATGTTAGTGTATGTGTAGTTCAGGTTCTGAAGAACTAGTGTCCTACGATTCTGAATTAGAAATAACTATTAGATAAATCAGAAAAACCAAAAAAATTAAAAATCTTGAAAAATCCAAAAAAAATTACATAAATGGCAAACCAAAATAATCAAAATGTTGAAATTCATCAAGAGTTTAGACTTTTAAGAGATTATGTCAACCCAACTGTAGATAAACTTCATTGTAGTATTCAAAAACCTACTATAGTGGCTAATACATTTGAGCTTAAACCTGCTATTATCCAAATGGTATCAAATAATCAGTTTGGGGGATCAGCAACTGAAGATCCAAATTTACATCGATTTGAGCTTAAACCTGCTATTATCCAAATGGTATCAAATAATCAGTTTGGGGGATCACAAACTGAAGATCCAAATTTACATCTTGCCAATTTTCTAGAATTGTGTGCTACATTTAAATATGATGGTGTTTCAGATGATGTCATAAGAATTGGGTTATTTCCTTTCTCACTTAAGGATAAAGCTAAGATGTGGTTGAATTCATTAGCACCTGGATCTAACAGACTTGAGGGTGATTTAACACAAAAATTCCTTGCTAAATATTTTCCACCATAAAAAACTGCAAATCTTAGAAATGATGATTTAGCACAAAAATTCCTTGCTAAATATTTTTCACCATAAAAAACTGCGAAGCTTAGAATGATATTACATTTTTTAATCAGTTTGAAGAGGAATCTATTTATGAAACATGTGAACGATTTAAAGAACTCTTAAGAAAGTGTCCACACCATGTTGTACCAGATTGGTTAATAATTCAAACCTTTTATAACAGATTAATTGGTTCTCTTAGTTCAATTATCGATGTTGCTGTTGGTGGTTCATTGATGTTAAAACCATTTCATGGCACTTATGCTTTAATTGAAGAGATGGCTACCAATAATTTTCAATGGCCTTCTTAGAGGGTGAATCCAAAGAAAGTAGCCAATATTCATGAAACTGATGCATTTACTATATTAGCAAATCAAGTTACTGCAATTTTAAGGAAGTTAGACCAATTTGTAATGAATTTTTTTCAACTAACTTCCATGATTGAAGACAATTCATTAGGTCAAATGGTAGATTCTCAAAATTAGAAACTTTGAATGCCATAAATAATAAACAAAATAACCCATATTCTAATTATTATAACCCAGTAGAGACTTTGAATGTCATAAATAATAAGCAAAATAACCCATATTCCAATTATTATAACCCAGGTTGGAAAAACCATCCCAACTTTAACTGGAATAACAATTCAAGTGGTAATAATCAACAATGGGGGAACATCCAAGTAAACCCATTGGGAAATTGGAACAACCAAGGGAATAATAATTTTATATCTAATTATCCTCCAGGAATCAACAGTAATACATGATTCAGAATCAATAATTCAGCTATAATTCAGAAGAAACTTCCTGAAAAGTTTAAACATCCTGGTAGCTTTACAATTCTATGTGTAATAAGAGACAGATTTTATGGGAAAACTTTATGTGATTTAGGTGCAAGAATTAACCTTATGTCATTATCAATATTTATAAGATTGGAATTAGGAGAAATAAGCCCTACTATTGTAACTATGCAATCAACAGATCGTTCAATAACCTATCCTAAAGGAGTTATAGAAGATGTCTTAGTGAAAGTGGATTAATTTATTTTTCATGTTGATTTCATTGTGCTAGATATGGAGGAAGATAAAGAGATACATATCATTTTGGGGAGACTTTTTCTATCTACAGAAAGAGCAATGATAGATGTGCATAAAGGGGAATTAACAATGTGCATCAATGATCAAACTACTACTTTTAACATTTCAAAATCAATGAAATACCCTACAAAAGGCAAAGATGATGAATGTTATAGAATAAATGTTATAAGTTTTCTAAGCGAATGTCATTTCAAGACTACATATGAAGAAAAATTTGAAGAAAAATATTTGGAACACGAGCAAGAGATGAATTAGATCAATGTGTAAAAACCTTTTTAAGGAAGATTCAAGTTATGTTCAAGAAAGTTTTGAAATTTTGGACATGATAGATCCTTTTTAAGGAAGATTCAAGTTATGTTCAAGAAAGTTTTGAAATTTTGGACACGATAGACATAGATAAATCATTTTTTCCATCTATTAAAAAATCTCTAGAACTTGAGTTGAAATTACTTCCTAAACATTTAAAATATGCCTTTTTAGGAGATTCCTCTACTTTATCTGTTATAATTTCCTCAAAGTTAACAAAGGAAGAAGAAGAAAAGCTTATGAAAATTTTGAAAAATTTTAAGAAAGCCTTCAAATGGACAATTGCTGATATTAAAGGAATCAATCCTTCAATTTATATGCATAGAATTAATCTGGAAGAAAATTGTAAACCCGAGGCTAATCCATAAAGGAGATTAAATCTTAAAAAGGAGGAGTAATTGTAACTGTGAATGAGCATGAGAATACCTACTAGACAAGTTACAGGGTGGTGAATATGCATTGATTATAGAAAATTAAATCTTAACACTAGGAAAGATCATTTTTCACTACCCTTTCTAGATCAAATGCTGGATAGACTAGCTGGACACAAATACGTTTATTTTCTGGAAGGATATACCGGTTATCAATAAATTCAAATATCTCCTAAAGATCAAGAGAAAATAACGTTTACCAGTCCTTATGATACTTTTGATTTTTAGAAGAATGTCCTTTGGTTTATGTAATGCCCCTGCTACATTTCAAAGATGTATGATGACAATTTATTGTGATTTAATTGAAAAAGGGATTGAAGTTTTTATGGATGACTTTTTAGTGTTTGGAACCTCATTTAGCTCATGTTTAGCACATTTATCTAAAGTTCTTAATCACTGTGAATAAACAAATTCAGACATTAACTAGGAAAAATGCTAATTTATGGTGGCAGGAAAAATTGTATTAGGTCATCAAATATCAGAACATGGTATGGAAGTAGATCCTGCTAAAATTCAAGTGATCGCTAATTTATCTTATCCAACAAATGTAAAGGAAATTTGGAGTTTTTTAGGACATGCTAGATTCTACAGGTGATATATTAAGAACTTTTCTAAGATTACTAAGTTTTTATGCCATTTACTAGAGAAAGATGCAATTTTCAATTTTGATGAAGAATGCCTAAAAGCTTTTAAATTATTAAAAGAAAAATTAATCACTGCACCAATTATAGTTTCACCAAATTGGGAAAAAAATCCTTTTCGAACTGATGTGTGATGCAAGTGATTATGTGATAGGAGTTGTCTTAGGACAAAGATATGATAAAATTTTTAAAGTTATTTACTGTGCTGGTAAAGCTCTTAATGAAACTCAAATTAATTATACAACAACTATGATAAAATTTTAAAAGTTATTTACTATGCTAATAAAACTCTTAATGAAACTCAAATTAATTGTACAACAACTGAAAAAAGTTATTAGCAATAGTATATGTCTTTGATAAATTTAGATCATATTTGATTGGAACTCATTGTATAGTGCATACAGAGCATTCTGTCCTTTGATAAATTTAGATCATATTTGATTGGAACTCATTGTATAGTGCATACGGATCATTCTGCTACAGTATATGCCTTTGATAAATTTAGATCATATTTGATTGGAACTCATTGTATAGTACATACAGTTCATTCTGCTATTAAGTGCTTAATGAAAAAAAAGGATACTAAACCGAGATTTATAAGATGGATTCTTCTTTTACAAGAATTTGATTTTGAAATAGAAGATTGAAAGGGAGCTGAAAATCAAATTGCTGATCATTTGTCCATATTTGAATTATAAAAACCATTCTATTTTGAAAAAGAAATTAATGAACATTCTCCAAATGAAAAATTATTCACTGTAAATGATTGGCGTGTTCTGTGGTATGCCGACATTATTAACTATATTGTTAGAGATCTTAAACCTTATGGAATGACATACCAACAAATAAGAAAATTTATTTCTGAAGCTAAGACTTATTTTTTGGATGATCCATTTTATATAAAATAAGGGAAGGATCTGATTATTCGAAGATGTGTACCATTAGAAGAAACTTATGAAATTATCCAAAAATGTAATAATTCTGATTTTGATCTGATCATTCGAAGATGTGTACCATTAGAAGAAACTTATGAAATTATCCAAAAATGTCATTATTATGATTTTGCAGGACATTTTGGTGTTGATAAAACATCATACAAAATTCTACAATCTGGATTTTATTGGTTTACAATATTAGAGATATTAATGCTTATATCAAAACTTGTGATAGATGTCAAAGAGTAGGCAATATTTCTAGTAGAAATGAGATGTCTCTCAATTATATGCTAGAAGTTGAAATATTTGATGTTTGGGGATTACATTTCATGGAACCATTTATACCATCTTTCAAAAATTTATATATTCTGTTAGCAGTAGACTATGTATCCAAATGGATAGAATTTGTTGCTTTACCACGATGTGATGCTCAAAGTGTTGCAAAATTTTTGAAAACAAACATATTTGGTAGACGGATACCGAGAGTTATCATTACTGATGGGGGAAGTCATTTCAGAAATGTCATTATAGAGAAGTTATTAAAGAAATATTATATAAATTATAGGATTGATACTGCTTATCATCCTTAGACAAGTGGTTTGGCTGAATTATCCAATCGAAAAATTAAAAGAAGTATGGAAAAATCTGTGGATCCAACAAAAATGAATTGGTCGGTCAAACTTGAATATGCTTTGTGGGCTTATAGGACTGCATATAGAAGTCCTATAGGAATGTCCCCATATAGGCTAATATTTGAGAAAGCTTGTCACTTACCAGTTGAACTTGAGCATAAAGCATATTGGGCTATTAATGAGTTCAATTATAATTTAAAATATGCTGGTGAGAAAAGATTATTACAATTAAATGAGCTTGAAGAGATAAGGAATGAATCTTATGAGAGTGCTAAGATTTATAAAGAAAAGATGAAAATGTGGCATGATCAAAAGATTCTTACTAAAAGTTTTTCAGGCAGGGAAATGAGTTCTGCTATATAATGCAAGGTTAAGATTATGTCCAGGCAAACTTAAGTCTAGGTGGATGGGCCCATTTGTCGTGATAAAAGTTTATCCTTATGGAGATGTTGATATTAAAGATCCTAATTTTGAGAAAATTTTTAAAGTGAATGGACATAGACTGAAACCTTATTATATAGGGGATCAACATAAGTATAATGATGGAATGATGTTGGGTCAACTAGAATCAACACTTGTTATGTCGGGTTGATGACGTAAAACCAAGCGCTTTGTCAGAGACAACTCATAGTTGTCAGTGTGTTTTTGCTTTGATTATTGTTTTGAGTCTGATTAAGAAATTTGGGGTAGTATTTTTGAATCTTATGAGAGCTTTACTTCTATGCAAAAATTTTAGATTTTCACCATATATTTTAAGCACATTTGTAAGATTTTAAAAATTTACTATTCATGGTGAAAAGTGAAAAAAATCTATGGAAATTGCTTGAGAAGTTTAGTTAGTGCTTTTTGGAAGTTTAGTTTAGTGATTTAAACTTGATTTTTAAAGTTATTTTTGGAATTTATCAAATTTGTAGAATGGAACCAAGAATGAAAAGGAGCAAAGGAAAAAGCCCATTTGATTCGAGCAAATTTGTCAGTTCAAAAGCTCAGGATCGATATAGTGACACTCTACAGTCACGAAAATTGATTCAGGAGCGATTTTTTAAGAGTCCAGCTGGAGAAGTAGAAGACCTCATAGTCCACCGACAGTGGGAACAGTTATGTTGTTTCTCTACTTTCGTTGTAATTTATGTTGTAAGGGAGTTTTATGCAAATCTCCCAGAGGCTGAGGACGATCGAGTTATGGTTCGAAGGAAGTTGGTACCTTTTACTCCAGAGATAATCAACTTGTTTTACCATTTACCACTGAAGACTTTGTGTTGTTATGCAAATTATAGTCCTACGGAAGCGGAATTGGACGAGATCATATCTTATTTGATTATTGGAAGAGGACTTTGGAAGATTACAAATGAGAGGAGAGTAAATTTTCTAACGTCAAAGTTATGTGCACCATCAAAGGCTTGACACTATTTTATATCTACTCGTCTGCTTCCTACAAATCATCTCAGTGAAGTGACCAGAGAGAGCGATGTTGAATTATTATATTCACGAGGGAAAGCCCATCAACATAAGGTCTTTGATCTATCACACTATCATCAGTTCCGTTGTTGTTGCTACTACTGCAGGTATAAGATTTGCTTGCTTGATATTTTGTTTATGCGAGCAGGCTGGAGTAAAGTATGATACTAGGGATGAATTTTTGTTGCCTCTGAAGCCCATTACGAAAGTGAATGTGAAGACTTATTTGGAGCATTTGATTTTTGGCTGGAGAGGAGGATTTTTCAGGAGCTATGGATTAGAGACGTCTGTTGCATCTATCTCTGCTAAATCTTCATCAAGACCATCTGCTTCACGTGCTTCTACATCTCAAGGTGAGTCAACTGAGACTCAAGAGCAGTTATTACAGAAGATGATGACTCATGTCCACTTTACCACTGTAAAAGTTCAAAATCTAGAACAATTTGCTGAGCATACAAATAGGTATAATAGGAGAAAGAGTGACTTTAAGGAGAAATTATACCCAACTCTGGAGGACCTGATTAAAGGTGGCCCAAAAGAAGTATTTCCTCAATATCCTCATTATCCTGACTATGAACCTAAAAAAACTGGTATAGTGGCGATTCTGAGAGTGGAGAGGAGTAGAGATGAGAGATGATTTGTTGGACTTGATTTGGTTTGATGTATTATTATGTTTGTGTTTTATTATGGACTCTGTGATGTAGTATTGTTACAGGTGCATTTATGTGATGTTGTGGACTATGTTTTATATTGTGTTTTGACTTTTTATGTTCTATTGTTGTTGTGATTATTGTGTTAGATAGTATTTTGTTTTTAAATTTTAGGGTCGTAAATGTTTTTGTTTTAAGTATTGTAGATTGGTTAGTTTAGAACTTAATTCCATGTCTTTTTTTTAAGTTAAAAATCTTGCTAGCTTAGATCTTAATTTTAAAATTCAGAAACTGCTACCCTGTAATTTTCTTTTATCATGTTAATGTGTTGTTTACTTTTATACCCACTGTTTAGAAGTCTATTGAATCTCTAAATGTTAAATAAAATAAAATGTTAGAAAATTTGATCAAAATGCTAGAAAATGTTAAACCAAAATTAAGTTTTGAGGGGGAATGAAAAATATTTTCAAAACTTGAATTTTATTTGTTCTTAAATGAACTACAAAGTGAATTTGATTTTAAAAGAAAAATTGATTATGTATATGAAGTTATATTAGGGAAGTAAAATTTGATTTTAGAAATGAGTAATACAATTTAGTTAAAAGNTTTTGATACACCTAAAATATATAGTATTTTTAGACACATTTTTATCCTATTTTTGAGATATTGTGCTTTAATAGAAGGTATTTTTGTGTTTTTCTTACAAATACAAGTAAAAATAGAAAAAAATGCTTAAAGGAGTGAAAAATGATCAAATTTGGAGCAAAAGGTGAAAAATTGTGCAAAGAGTTTTGACGCCTAAGCGCCAGATTCGACGCTTAAGCGCCGGTTAAATAGAGAAGGCCGTGCCTAAGCATCGAGACCCTGCANATTTGGAGCAAAAGGTGAAAAATTGTGCAAAGAGTTTTGACGCCTAAGCGCCAGATTCGACGCTTAAGCGCCAGTTAAATAGAGAAGGCCGTGCCTAAGCATCGAGACCCTGCGCTTAAGCGCCAGTGGCAATTACTAAATGAGTAAAATCGGTTTTCACAAATTTTGAAGAGGTTCTCATTGGCTTAATAGGTGGTTGTAACCACCATGGACGAAAATTATCATGAAAGGATGCGTCCCTTGGGCAAATAAATTGAATCAAGACACATTTTGAAGATATCCCAAGGCACCTCCGCGTCTTTTGGGCAAATACATCAAATCAAGACACATTTTGAAGAGATCCCAAGGAACCTCTTAGAAAACTATAAATGAAAGAAAGAGAAGAGATCCCAAGGCACCTCTTGGAAAACTATAAAAGAAAGAAGGGAGGACTTAGAAAAGATTCTTGAAAATATTGGGCAGTTTTGAGATCCTAAGGCACCTCTTGAAAAACTATAAAAGAAAGAAGAGAGAACTTAGAAAAGAGTCCTCAAAATATTGGCAAGTTTTGAAAGTTCTTCTCTTAGTTCGGAGAGATTTTCAGGAACCACTTTTTATTTACTTTATCCTTTTTGTTATTTTGTTTCNCTTTAGGAAAGGAGAAGTGAAATTCAAAATCATTAAAGACCTATCCAGATATAGTAATCCTTGCCTGAAAAAAAAAAGAAGAAAAAAAAAGAAAAAAAAGAAAAGAAAAAGAAAAGAAAAGAAAAGAAAAGAAAAGAAAAGAAAAGAAAAAGAAAAAGAAAAGAAAAAGAAAAGGAAAAGAAATGTAAGGGAGGAGAAGCTTGAGGATTAGTGCCTAATCAAAAATTGATTCTAGATTTAATCTTTTTAAAGTATAAGACTTGATAAAATCTAAAGCTTATAAATATAATATTGTAAGTAAAATTATTTTAATAAAAATTTTTAAGTAGAGAAAATAAAAGAACTAAATTCTAAATTTAGAGAACTTACAATATTTCTGAATTAGATAGGAATTCATATTTTCAGTTCTTAACATTAAAAATTTTCAAACTTTAAGTTGGTCTCATTTACTAACTATTTTTTCTAAATTAGACTACTATATTTCTAAATCTAAATTTTAGTAACTCCTAAAGAAACTTATATACATATCATACATATTTGGTTTTTAAAGATTGAAGTGTCACTTGAGGACAAGTAACATTTTAATTTGGGGAATTTTGATATACTTAAAATATATAGTGTTTTTAGACACATTTTTATACCTATTTTTTAGATATTATACTTTAATGGAAGGTATTTTTGTGTTTTTCTTACATATACAAGTAGAAATAGAAAAAAATACTTAAAGGAGTGAAAACAGATCAAATTTGGAGCAAAAAGGTGAAAAATTGTGCAAAAGAGTTTTCGCGCATAAGCGTCAGATCCGACTCTTAAGCGCTGGTTAAATAGAGAAGGTCACGCCTATGCGCTGAGACCTCGCACTTAAGCGCCAGTGGCAGTTACTAGATGAGTAAAATCGGTTTTCACGAATTTCGAAGAGGTTGGCACCCATCGACTTAATAGGTGGTTGTAACCACCATGGACAAAAATTATCATGAAAGGATGTGTCCCTTGGGCAAATACATCGAATCAAGACACTTTTGAAGAGATCCCAAGGCACCTCCTGGAAAACTATAAATGAAAGAAGAGAGGACTTAGAAAAGAGTTCTGAAAATATTGGCAAGTTTTGAAAGTTCTTCTCTGAGAGTTAGTTTGGAGAGATTTTCAGGAACCACTTTTATTTACTTTATCCTTTTTGTTATTTTATTTTGAGTGATTGTAAAAGAGAAGAGATTTAAAGGAACTTCAAGAGATTGGTGGAGGACTTGAGATAAGTTTTTATCTTTTTGTTTTAGACTATTTTTAGTTTTAATTGAGACTTGTTGTTAGTTTGACAATGATTTCTTCTTTTAAACTAAAGTGTGGTTCTATTTTCTCCATGGATTCTGAGTAGTTTTATTTATTTTTCTTCTTAAAATTATAAGTAATTAAGTTTTGGATGGAATTTGTGGAGAATATTGATATTTAATGTTGGAAGAAGTTGTGATGTTTTAAATCCATGCACTTCATTTACTTCTTGATTTGGTCAATCCAGATGTTAAAACTTGTTGTGAGAACATGTAAGAACCAGGTTGGTATTATCTCAGTCAACAATTGGAAAGAATCACATGAGGTTGTATGAATGAGAATGTAGTTCATATGATTGAGTGCAAATAAATAGGGAAATATTCATTGATGGGTGTAGAGTTAGAGGACTTTAAAATGGCAAGTTAAAGCCCCCAACTTGGTTTATTGTTTTAGGTTCTAATACGAGAATTTTAGCTCCGAGGTGGAGGGAATCAAGGGAACTCTAGAGTAAGAGTAGTATCTTCCCTGCCTAGCCGGTCTTCAGAACCATTCAAACTTTAAATTAGCCAATATTCTTTATTGCATCTTTAGTAAAGGTAAAGAATGTTATTGTTCCTATTTGAAACAACACAATTTACATACTTCCACAACAAAATTTCTATACTTATTACTGATTCATAAAAATAAGAAAGATATTTTCATATTAAGTACTTCTATTAAAACTTTAGTTATTTTTTATGTTCTACTGTTTCAGTAAAATATCAAAAATACCAAAAATATTTAAATTTTAAATTCCTGCAAAAATTGTTTTTAGTTAAAGTAATTATCTTTTTAAAAAATATAAAAACTTTCTAAAAAGTGCATATCGTATAATATTCCCTATGGGTTTGATATTCAGGTCTTAATCAAAAAGTCCTATATTACTTGATAATGATGTGTATACTTGCGTAGTATCCCAATATAAATATATATAAATTAAAAAGTTAAATTCTTATTTTACTTCAGGATCAAGTTTTTGGTTTTATTGTAAAATAACGAAATATAAGTGAAAAATATCATCAGAACTATATTTATATTGTGCATAAGCATTAAGTTGGGATCAACGGGCTAAAACCCCAAATTGATTTATAGTTTTAGGTTCTGATACGAGATATTAGCCCCTAGGTGGAGGGAGAAGAGAGAACTCTAGAGTGAGAGCTAGTATCTTCCCTACCTAACCCATCTTCAAGACTATTCAAACTATAGATTAGCTAATGTTCTTTACAGCATCTCTAGTAAGGGTAAAAAATATTATTGTTTATATTTGGCACAACACAATTAAAATACTTATATAACAAAATTTCTATGGTTGTTACTAATTCATAATAAGGAAAAAGATATTTTATTTATATTGCATTCATCTTGCAAGTATTTAGCTAAGTTAATTAGTTGCTTACTTTATTTTCAATTATAAAAAAATTACAAAAAAAAAATTTCATTCCTATTATAACATCTAGAGTTTTAAGTTTGAATACTTTGCTAAGTAAAATTTTGTTATCTAATTTCTCCTATTTTGTAAAGTTGCATATTGTTAGTTATTCCTGTGGGTTCGACATTTGGGGCTTAATCAAAAAGGCCTATATTACTTGATAATGATACATATACTTGTGTAGTATCTTATATTAAATGTTATAAATGTATTCTTATTTGCTTCATAGTGAAAAATTTACCTATCTTTTGCTTGAGATCAAATTTTTGGCTTTGTTGTAAAGTAATAGTCATTATTAAGGAAATTAAGCATATAATCGTATACATCGCATTTGACATCTATAAAGAGAATCATGATCAACCGCTACAATAGATATTTGAATACTTCAGTGAATTTCAACTGCTGTAGCGTTAACATAATTTCTTAAAGGTCTTTGTAAATTTTGATGTTCATTTTTATTAGTAAAAGTTTTAATGTTACTTTGTGAAGTGTTTGTCATTTCTTGAAAATTGTGAAGTTATTTTTGCTTTCAAATTCTTCTTATTGTTCTTTCTTATTTAGAATTATAGGGTACTAAACCTTCAGATCCTAAACTTCACATACAAAAAGTGAAATTCATAAAATAAAATACTAAAACAATCTAAAAATTATTTTTTTCCTGTTTTTGGTTTTTGCAAATTTATTTATAATTTTTTTGATTTTATGAATTTTTTTTTGTAGTTTTCAAATTTTGGTAAATTTTTTTGTAACTTTTGAAGATTTCAAGTAAGTTGAAACTATAATTTTTAGCAATCAAAAATAAAGTTTCAAAGAAAATTTGAAAAAGATATTTCTTTTAAAGTTTCGCGTCCCCGACAACAGTGCAAAAAGCCTGACCCGACCCGCAATTACACAGATATTTATTCTTCTTACTATTCTAAAAACTTGACCCAAATTATATTTAGCGACTAGCGAGAATAAATATAATATGATTAAAGAAATAATTTTTTCATTAGGGATGCTACGCAAGTATACATATCGTTTCAAGTAATATAGGGTTTTCTTTAAAAACCCCAGTATCAATTCAATGAGGAAACATGAAACAAGTTAACAATAAAATCAAATACATGAATTTTGCTTTAAGAAAACTTTATTTAAAATTGCAGCAACTATCCATAGATGAAAATTAAGTTTACTAAATTCTACAATATGCAAATAAAAATAAATGTAATAACATAAATGATATATAAAAAGAGACTTTCTCCTTGCCAATAATTCATGATCAGTGTAGGATTTCAAAATTTTTTTAGAAACTTAAATTTGGTATTATGACAAATAGGAGCATATTTATTTCTTTACTTTCTTTCAAATTGTGTAAATAACATTGACTAATCTAAAGTTTGTGTCAACATGTATAGTAGTGTTGGGTAGGTTCTAGTCTCTCACTTCTAGATTATCCACTTTGCCCTCTCTATAGGATCTACAAGTGACCTTTAGTTCCAATCTCTAGACCAAATTGATGAAATAATCTAGTCTGTCACCCTAGAAACATCAATTATACACTCATCAAATCTTATCTTCCTATTTTTTTTGCACCCCATATAGACGATCACAATTGCGCTTTCGAAGGTAGAATGTGATACTTACAAATAAAAAAATCTTAGTCCTTTCGGGTCTATAAGTTTCTCAACAGGTTTTAACAATACAATTAGCCAATTTGTAAAGTAAATGAAGGATCGATAAAAATATCATCACAATTTTTAAGAATAAAAGAAGTTCTAAACAAAATCAAAATCACTTACTTAATTACTTCATATTACAAGAAAAAAGAAAAGAAAACTACTCAAGAAGCATAGAGATAACAAAACAAAACATATTTATAAAATTTCAATCTAAAGTACAAAACTTAAGTACAAAGATATGAATACTTATCTGGAATGTTCCCCTAAACACTCCTTTGAAATTCTCTGACTTCTCTGACTCCAACAGTGCTTATAAGACTCACAAAGAAAACTTAATTCATCTTTAACAAATTTAGGATTTAGTAAATCTGGATTTACGGAATTTACTAAATCCTAATAACTTAAATTATCTTTTGCTAGACATAACCCAAGTGTTGCCGGAATTCATCTTTGTCGCCTTTAATTTGTTTGCAAGGCCACCAAACTCCCTTGCTACTCCTTGAGTTTCTTATTTGTCAAGGTTTGTGCATTGTTGAGAATGGCTAGAAACCACGATCGTGTCGTGGCCTTCACTAGTGAGCTTCCCATCATCACCTCCAACCATTATCCAACCTACTTCACCATTTTTTGGCTTTGATGAGATGACGGTGGTGTGGTGGGGAAGAAAAAGGGGCTTGTATTTTAAGTTTAAATTACTTCAATAAATTTTTTAATCAATAACATATTAAGTTAATTATATTAATAAAAATGTGATTTAATTTTATTAATTAGTTATTCAAATGATTAATTTATGCATTCATAATTAAAGCTTAATTATTGCAATAAACCATTAATTAATGATTTATTAGTTTAACAAATAAATAATTAAAATCAATTAAAGAATATTATAGCATTAATTATTAGTTTATCAAAATTATGATTTATAACTGATTAATTTGATGAATAAATGATTAATTATTGGGTAGTTGGTGATTAATATTGAAAAAAAGCTCTATTTATAGAAATTTCTTAAAGATTCATGTTATAAGAATTTTAGTACCTCTCACCTATTTTATAAACTCTATTTATAAGCATAAGGAGTTTTTCATTACAAACAAAACAATGCATGTTAAGTTAACTAATATTATTATTTCAACTAATTTCTAACATGTGATGCTATGGAGGATGGTTACATCCTGGCTCAATACTTGCCTCCACAATATCTTGAGCTCTTGATATGTTAAGTAGCTATCAAGCTCAATATCAAAATTTATAATCTGATCAGAAATTCAACCAAAAACTATTTAGCCATAAGAAGGTTTTACCCGGTTACCATTGAGCTTTGTTGATGTTCACTTTTAAACAAGAATAACAACAAACTTCAGCTCTATAGACTTGACTCGAGTCTTCTTTTTGACATCAATCTTTTCTTAATAATAAAAGTAAAGTTTCATTAAAAATGGACTTTGCCATAATTGTCTCTCAAATTGCAAGAAAAGTAGATATATATTATCTTGAGTTGAACTCTAATAATGTTGTGCTCATATTTGCCATATTTTATTGTTCACCCCATTCTAGCTTTTTATAAGATTCTATTTTGGGGCTGTCTAGTAAAGGCTTTAAGAACAGATTTAGCTTAATTCTATCAGATGGTCAAAATGGCAACTTTAAATCCCATGATTTAGTAAATTCGATCTCTCCCCTTTATTGCCTTAAATCCAAGATTTACTAAATCCTTCCACTGGTTGGATTTAACTTAAATCCACAAGTGTTGCAGGAATTCATCGTTGTCACCTTCAAGTTATTTGCAAAGGCCAATGAACTCTCTTTGCACTCCTTTTGCTTCTTATATGTCGATGGTTCTGCAACGGTGAAGATGGCCAAAAGCCGCAAGCCCGTTGTTGCCTTCGCTATGAACTTCCCATCACCACCTCCAACCCATATCCAACCGACTTCACCATTTTTGGCTTGGATGGGAGGAAGATGGGCTGGTGGGGAATGAAAATGGCCTTCCATTTTTAGTTTAAATTAAATAATAAAATTTGTAATGAATAACATATTAAGTTAATTATATTAATAAAATGTGATTTAATTTTATTAACTAATTATATATATGTTTAATTTATGCATTCATAATTAAAGATTAGTTATTGTAATAAAAAGTTAATTAATTATTTATTATTTTAACAAAAAAACTAATTAAAATCAATTAAAGAATATTATAGTATTAATTATTAACTAATTAATTTATCAAAATTATGATTGGTAATTGATTAATTTGATGAGTAAATGATTAATTGTTGGGTGGCTATTGATTATTTGATAATAAATTATGCCAAATCCTAATATGAAGTTACTAATTACGATTAAATCGTATTAATTAACGAGTATTTATTTTAAAATAATTTTAGTTATCAATTACTTAATTTAGTAATATGTTGATTAATAACTATTTTAACTAAAGCAAGTAACAATTAATATAAATTGAACTAATTGGTTTGAATATTAAAAAAATGTTCAAACAATTTTCACAAAATTTAAATAAAGTTAATATAAATTTTGATAAATAATTTATGAGAATTTATCACTTTTGAGTTTAATAAATTTAAATTTATAAAATTTATTAAATCTACTTAAATTAAATCTTACAAGTTGTTTTAGGCAGCCTCTTTGGGGTGTTTGATTACAACTTAGATTTATGCCAAATACAATTAATAAAACCACATTGCTCGCGGCTTTGCTTTTGTTTTACTTGATCCAAATTTATATCATATAAGTGGAGCAGATGAAAAACGAAAAAATTAAATTTAATAGGGTGTTAGAATTAAATTTAATTGAATTTGAGTTAAGTTTAAGGAGAAATATTTACGTACGGTGTAAAGATCTACGTGTGTACTCCTCGAATTAACCTCCAAATAACATGTTATTGGGGGGTTATTTAGGTATTAACTGCAATAACCTCTCAATAACACACCAATAACTTCCGTGATTCCACATTTATATTTTTTGGTATAATTTAGAAATTTTGTGAGATTATTGAGGTATTAATCCCAATAACCGAATAATTTTTGAAGTTCATTTTAAATTTTAATGAGTTTGTTATGAAGTTATTAGAGAGTTGGTGGAGGTTATTGCTCGCCGTACCCGCTCACTCCATTAGTAAATATTTCTCAAGTTGAGGACTACGTTCAATAAATAGGACGCCAGCAATTACCTCTGTTTTCTCGACTGAAGAGTCGAACAGCCCTTCAGTTCTCTTTTCTGATTCATGTAACTCGAAGTATTTTGTTTTGACCCAAAAGTTTTTCTTCAAGTTCGGATCTATCGAGCTTTCGAACGGTAGGNTCAATATCAAAATTTATAATCTGATCAGAAATCCAACCAACAACTACTTAGCCATAAGAAGGTTTTACCCGGCTACCATTGAGCTTTGTTGAAGTTCAATTCTAAACAAGAATAGCCACAAACTTTAGCTCTATAGACTTGACTCGAGTCTTCTTTTTGACATCAATCTTTTTGTTAATAATAAAAGTAAAGTTTCATTAAAAATGGACTTTGCCATAATTGTCTCTCAAATTGTAAGAAAAGTAGATATATATTATCTTGAGTTGAACTCTAATATTGATGTGCTCATATTTGCCATATTTTCTTGTTCACCCCATTCTAGCATTTTACAAGATTCTATTTTGGGGCTGTCTAGTAAAGGTGCGCATTTTTTGTCCGGACACTTGACGTACCTCTACGTGCTGTGCAGGTTATTCCTGAGTTATTTTCAGGTTATTTCTGGGTTATTTTCAATAATCCCGAAAAAACCCAGAAATAACCTAAAAATAAAGATTGTAGGTTATTTCTGGGTTATTTTCGGATTATAGAGATTATGGAAAATAACCCAGAAATAACCTGAAAATAACTCAGGAATACCTGCGCCACACGTAGAGCTATGTCCGCACAGAAAAATTTTTGCTAGTAAAGGCTTTAAGACCAGATTTAGCTTAATTCTATCAGATGGTCAAAATGGCAACTTTAAATCCCATGATTTAGTAATTCGATTTCTCCCCTTTATTGCCTTAAATCCAAGCTTTACTAAATCCTTCCATTTGTTGGATTTAACTTAAATCCACAAGCGTTGCAGGAATTCATCGTTGTCACCTTCAAGTTATTTGCAAGGCCACTGAACTCTCTTTCCACTCCTTTTGCTTCTTATATGTCGAGGGTTGTTCATCGGTGAAGATGACCAAAAGCCGCAAGCTCGTTGTTGCCTTCGCTATGAGCTTCCCATCACCACCTCCAACCCTTATACAACCAACTTGACCTTTTTTTGGCTTCCATGGGAAGAAGATGCGCTGGTGGGGAAGAAAAACAGCGTTCCATTTTTAGTTTAAATTAATTAATAAAGTTTTTAATGAATAACATATTAAGTTAATTATATTAATAAAAATGTGATTTAATTTTATTAACTAATTATTTATATGTTTAATTTATGCATTCATAATTAAAGATTAGTTATTGTAATAAAAAAATTAATTAATTATTTATTATTTTAACAAAAAGAACTAATTAAAATCAATTAGAGAATATTATAGTATTAATTATTAACTAACTAGTTTATCAAAATTATGATTGGTAATTGATTAATTTGATGAGTAAATGATTAATTGTTGGGTGGCTATTGATTATTTGATAATTAATTATGCCAAATCCTAATATGAAGTTACTAATTATAATAAATCGTATTAATTAACGAGTGTTTATTTTAAAATAATTTTAGTTATCAATTACTTAATTTAATTCAAATTTATATCATATAAGTGGAGCGGAAAAAAAAACGAGAAAATTAAATTTAATAGTGTTAGAATTAAATTTAATTGAATTTGAGTTAAGTTCAAGAAGAAATATTTACTTGAGTACAGATCTACGTGCGTTCTCCCCAAAATAACCCCCAAATAATATGTTATTTGGGGGTTATTGAGCGGTTATTGATGTATTAACTCCAATAACCTCCCAACAATCCACCAATAATTTTCGTGGTTCCACATTTATATTTTTTTGGTATAATTTAGGAGTTTTGTAAGGTTATTGAGGTAATACCCCCAATAATTTTTGAAGTTCATTTTAAATTTTAATGAGTTGTTATGAAGTTAGTGGAGGTTATTGCCTGCAGTACCCACTCACTCCGTTGGTAAATATTTCTCAAGTTGACGACTACGTTCAATAAATTGGACGCCAGCAATTACCTCTGTTTTCTCGACTGCAGAGTCGAACAGCCCTTCAGTTCTCTTTTCTGATTCATGTAACTCGAAATATTTTGTTTTTACCCAAAAGTTTTTCCTCAAGTTCGGATCTATCGAGCTTTAGAACGGTAGATATAGGGGGTTTCACTTGGTGTTGGGATTTCTATCTGCATCGCCACAGATGAAACTTATGGCTTTCAGTAATTGTTGCAGGGTGCGTGATGTTGGAAGACGAGGGATTGGCGTACTGGATGAGGTGGCAGGTCGCCGTCTGCGCGATCATCGCTGCCCTACCTTCAGTGATTGCAGTGACTGTTATTTTGAAGATGGAGAAGCAGCCGCTTAGGGCGGCTTGTCTGTGGGCTCCCTGCTGGAGAAAGGTGAGCCCATTCTGGTTGCTGGCTTACCGAGCTGTTGCTTTTCTGTTCATGGCCTGGCTTCTGGGTCAGATGGTCCTCCTCAGGGGTGCCTTCAACTTCTTCTTCTATACTCAGTATGGCTTGTTCTTTTCAAATCACTCATGATTTTTTTTACCAGTTCTGACGTCTTTTTTTCATGGTCTTGTCTGCTTAGAGTTCTCTTCTCCTTGCTGCTAATCTTGANAGATGGTCCTCCTCAGGGGTGCCTTCAACTTCTTCTTCTATACTCAGTATGGCTTGTTCTTTTCAAATCACTAATGATTTTCCTTACCAGTTCTGACGTCTTTTTTTCATGGTCTTGTCTGCTTATAGTTCTCTTCTCCTTGCTGCTAATCTTGGTTGTTTTTAGACTGGAAAAAGATTGCCTTTTGGAGTTTCTGATATTCGTTGGAACTTATTGCTGCATAGGCTGCCTACTCAACTGGCTCTTGTAATGCGTTAAATTGTGCTAGATGACAAGTATGAGTATCGATAATTGCATTTTANTCCTCAGGGGTGCCTTCAACTTCTTCTTCTATACTCAGTATGGCTTGTTCTTTTCAAATCACTCATGATTTTCCTTACCAGTTCGGACGTCTTTTTTTCATGGTCTTGTCTGCATAGAGTTCTCTTCTCCTTGCTGCTAATCTTGGTTGTTTTTAGACTGGAAAAGATTGCCTTTTGGAGTTTCTGATATTCGTTGGAACTTATTGCTGCATAGGCTGCCTTCTCAACTGGCTCTTGTAATGCGTTAAATTGTGCTAGATGACAAGTATGAGTATCGATAATTGCATTTTTAGCTTGTGATTGTAACTGGTTGGAGTTAGAAACCTATTTAATAGTTGATGACTTTTTTTGCTCTACTTATGACAATCAAATTCTCTTTTTAGTACAAGAAGTTATCCCTTTATTCATTATTTGTCGTTAACCAAAATACAACTGGAAAATCCTCAAAAAGGATCAAATGATCAGTCAAACATGGACATTGGATTGAGCAAATTAAGATTATGTTTGCTACATGAAATTTGAGGACTTTGATTTAGAAAATAAAATTTATGGACCCAATTAATAGTAGAATAATACATATTACTAGTTGTAATAAATTATATGGAAAGGGAAAAATCAGCT
Source organism: Phalaenopsis hybrid cultivar (assembly GCA_002079205.1). Classification (NCBI taxonomy): domain Eukaryota; kingdom Viridiplantae; phylum Streptophyta; class Magnoliopsida; order Asparagales; family Orchidaceae; genus Phalaenopsis; species Phalaenopsis hybrid cultivar. Next base: position 22,784 of record JXCR01113260.1, on the reverse strand, counting down.
AGTTGGAAAAGTTAAAAATAGAAATGGAACGTGGATCATAGTTGGCAAAGAGTTGAAAGATTAAACTATTGAGTAAAATAAGGATAGCCTTAGGGTGATTGATATTAAGTTGAATTTCTATAAGGACATTATCAATATCGTTAGTGTTTGTGCTTCTTAAGTTAGATTAAAAGATAGTTTGATAGATAGAATTATTGNAAAAATCAGCTAGTTGGAAAAGTTAAAAATAGAAATGGAACGTGGATCATAGTTGGCAAAGAGTTGAAAGATCAAACTATTGAGTAAAATGAGGATAGTCTTAGGGTGATTGATATTGAGTTAAATTTCTATAAGGACATTGTAAATATCGTTAGTGTTTGTGCTTCTTAAGTTAGATTAAAAAATAGTTTGATAGATAGAATTATTTNTTTGACATCACTTTTGTTTTTGTTTTAGTTGATATGATTTTTCTAGATTTTATTTTTTTATTTAAAAAAAAAATTAAATTTTATTTTAAAATAATCAAAATTTATAAAATAAGCATATATTATTTAGATGTTTTTATATACGTAGGCTGCAAAACTTTGCTATTTACATATATCAAACCCAAATATTAGTATTTATGTATTCAACACTCTGTTTCCTTCCATCTTCATCCGTCGCTCTCCACTTTGCTATGAATTCCCATCTTTTGCTCTAAACTCGCTGTCTTCTTTGACCCTCACAAGCTTGGTTAGATTTTGTAGACAAAGATGACCCTGATAACGACAGCGGTGGAGAAGTAGAGAATTTCCCCTTGTGTAGTCCATTAGCCGGTATAGGTAGCGGCGGGGACCTTCTCGTCGCAACACTACCACCTTGCTTTGGCGGCGGTCGTGAGCTCAAAATCGGTCTCCCACCTTGGTGCGTCGCGTTGGGAGTGGACACTCTCCTACGCCGTGCTTCATTTTCTTACAATCAAAAGACTTCATAGCAGCAGCTATGCACTGACTCGGCGGTTGTTGGCTCAAAATCTAGCGATGCATTTTTCTCTCCCATCCAACGCTACCCCTCTCCTCCCAACACATTTTGGGGCCTTGCCAGAGAAGGAATTAGAAGAAAAAAATGAAATTTTGCAGTTTCGACAGCCTACAAACAACACTGGAAACAAATTTTTTATGCCTATTTCTCCCATTATCTAGATGCTATATGCATCTCAAACCATCAAATGTAGCTGGAATTAGACCCTGCAACCAATTAAAATTCACATTAAAGATGGTAACTTCCTGTAACCTCCCAACCTGTGACCCTTTCCGTGGATGATCTCTAGCGTAACATCTTCCTTTGTGCAGGCGAATGACTTTGATTTCGCCGAAGATGGCTATAGGAGTATGCTGATGGTGAGGTCTGGAGAAATGTCAACGTGACTGGAGAAGCATCAGAGCAGAGGGTATACTTTGTTTCGTTTCTAATAGGTGGTGGGAGGTTTTTGGATCAGGGAAAAGGGGTTTTTGGGGATGATCAAAACGTTTGATTTCGAATGCATTGATCTCAACCTCAACAACAAACACTTCATTGATGAGCTTCTGGAGTTCATCTCAAAGCTCTTCCATTTCTAAAGATAGAATCTTTTATTCAATTATTTCTTTGATAGGGTCCCTGAGAGCTTGGGGAGCAAGTTCAACTTCACAATTTTTGGAGGAAATACCACAAGTATCATTTGCAAGTGCTCTCCAGAGTCTAATGGGCTAAACGCCAGTAGTAAAGTTGGTATCATCATCGATGTTCGCTGCTGCGAAAGTGTAGATGACAAACATCGAAGGAAGGGTACAAAGAGATTAAACCTGTTATATACGCAGATTTTCAATGTGGAAAACATAAATTATAAATCTTGGGATTGAAATAAATAGCAAAGTTTTGCGTGCTACATATGTAAAAACCTCTATTTTGTATTAGTTCAAGATTTAAGTCCTTTTAATCATTATTAATTAAAATAAATAAAAAGATCAATGACTCCTTAGACACCAAATTCTTATGTATTGCCACCCAAATATTTCATATCACATCATTATAATATTACATTTAGGACCTGTTTAGGATCACTTCTATTTTTTTTTTTTTTAGTTTGTTTTATTTTTGTATTGTTTTATATTTTCTTTTTTGAGAAAATGTGTTTGGTACTGTTATGATTTATATATTGTTAAAAATAAAAAAAAGTTAAAGAACATGTTTAGTTTGGTATTTATTTATTTATTTATAGTGAAAAACTATATTTTTTATAAAACGGTTGGGTCCAAGTGTGCTCCAATATTAATCTTTGCCGCTCATAGCGTATATGACTTCTTCCTTGTTCCACTCAGCACAAAGTATTACCTGCGGAGGGCGGCGGGTCCATGTGTGCTCCAATATTAAGCTCGGCCGCCCATAGTGTATACGACGTCTTTCTTTCTCAACCCAACACGAAGTATTACCTGNCACAGATTTTCAATGTGGAAAACATAAAATATAAATCTTGGGATTGAAATAAATAGCAAAGTTTTGCGTGCTACATATGTAAAAACCTACATTTTATATTAGTTCAAGATTTAAGTCCTTTTAATCATTATTAATTAAAATAAATAAAAAGATCAATGACTCCTTAGACACCAAATTCTTATGTATTAACATATCTAACCCCTAAATTTTGATTTTTGTATTTATGCCACCCAAATATTTCATATCACATCATTATAATATTACATTTAGGGCCTGTTTGGGATCAGTTCTATTTTTGATTTTTTAGTTTTANTAGTAATATGTTGATTAATAACTATTTTAACTAAAGCAAGTAACAATTAATATAAATTGAACTAATTGGTTTAAATATTAAAAAAATGTTCAACAAAATTTAAATAAATTTAATATAAATTTTGATAAATAATTTATGAGAATTTATCATTTTTTAGTTTAATAAATTTAAATTTATAAGATTTACTAAATCAACTTAAATTAAATCTTACAAGTTGTTTTAGGCAGCCTCTTTGGGCCGTTTGACTACAACTTAGATTTATGCCAAATACAATTAATAAAATCACATTAATCGCGGCTTTGCTTTTGTTTTACTTGATTCAAATTTATATCATATAAGTCGAGCGGAAAAAAAAAACGAGAAAATTAAATTTAATAGTGTTAGAATTAAATTTAATTGAATTTGAGTTAAGTTCAAGGAGAAATATTTACGTACGGTGTAAAGATTTACGTGCGTACTCCTCGAAATAACCTCCAAATAACATGTTATTGGGGGTTATTTAGGTATTAACTGCAATAACCTCTCAATAACACACCAATAACTTCCGTGATTCCACATTTATATTTTTTGATATAATTTAAAAATTTTGTGAGGTTATTGAGGTATTAATTTTAATAACCGAATAATTTTTGAAGTTCATTTTAAATTTTAATGAGTTGTTATGAAGTTATTAGAGAGTTGGTGGAGGTTATTGCTCGCAGTACCCACTCACTCCGTTAGTAAATATTTCTCAAGTTGAGGACTACGTTCAATAAATAGGACGCCAGCAATTACCTCTGTTTTCTCGACTGAAGAGTCGAACAGCCCTTCAGTTCTCTTTTCTGATTCATGTAACTCGAAATATTTTGTTTTTACCCAAAAGTTTTTCCTCAAGTTCGGATCTATCGAGCTTTAGAACGGTAGATATAGGGGGTTTCACTTGGTGTTGGGATTTCTATCTGCATCGCCACAGATGAAACTTATGGCTTTCAGTAATTGTTGCAGGGTACGTGATGTTGGAAGACGAGGGATTGGCGTACTGGATGAGGTGGCAGGTCGCCGTCTGCGCGATCATCGCTGCCCTACCTTCAGTGATTGCAGTGACTGTTATTTTGAAGATAGAGAAGCAGACGCTTAGGGCGGCTTGTCTGTGGGCTCCCTGCTGGAGAAAGGTGAGCCCATTCTGGTTGCTGGCTTACCGAGCTGTTGCTTTTCTGTTCATGGCCTGGCTTCTGGGTCAGATGGTCCTCCTCAGGGGTGCCTTCAACTTCTTCTTCTATACTCAGTATGGCTTGTTCTTTTCAAATCACTAATGATTTTCCTTACCAGTTCTGACGTCTTTTTTTCATGGTCTTGTCTGCTTATAGTTCTCTTCTCCTTGCTGCTAATCTTGGTTGTTTTTAGACTGGAAAAAGATTGCCTTTTGGAGTTTCTGATATTCGTTGGAACTTATTGCTGCATAGGCTGCCTACTCAACTGGCTCTTGTAATGCGTTAAATTGTGCTAGATGACAAGTATGAGTATCGATAATTGCATTTTAAGCTTGTGATTGTAACTGGTTGGAGTTAGAAGCCTATTTAATAGTTGATGACTTTTTTTTCTTTACTTATGAGAATCAAATTCTCTTTTTAGTACAAGAAGTTATCCCTTTATTCATTATTGATCGTTAACCAAAATACAACTGGGAAATCCTCAAAAAGGATCAATTGATCAGTCAAACATGGACATTGGATTGAGCAAATTAAGATTATGTTTTCTGCATGAAATTTGAGGACTTTGATTTAGAAAATAAAATTTATGGACCCAATTAATAGTAGAATAATACATATTACTAGTTGTAATAAATTATATGGAAAGGGAAAAATCAGCTAGTTGGAAAAGTTAAAAATAGAAATGGAACGTGGATCATAGTTGGCAAAGAGTTGAAAGATTAAACTATTGAGTAAAATAAGGATAGCCTTAGGGTGATTGATATTAAGTTGAATTTCTATAAGGACATTATCAATATCGTTAGTGTTTGTGCTTCTTAAGTTAGATTAAAAGATAGTTTGATAGATAGAATTATTGAAAAAGGTTCTTGAAATGTTGCACAGTGTATGAGGATGTGACAATAATTATTATGAATGACTTAAATGACACATAAGCCTAGTAGGATGCTCTGTGAGAGGATCCGTGATGTTATAAAAGAGGAGATAGAAATATGACGTAATTTTGTAGTTTCATTTTATATTGTTAGCCCACTTCTTAAGAAAACATTTCTTAAGAACCAATAAGTACCAATAAAAGTGAAGGCAACAAATCATAGACAAGTATATAGACATTTTCTACCAGCCAATTATGAGAAAAGGCAATATTTGCAGTATCAAAGATGTGTTCAAGGTGATCGGGACTATAAGTGCTTACACTAAAGACTTCTACTGTCTCAGTGCAAATAATTTGAATGGAAAATAAGGCAGAATAAGCGATGTTGGAGGCAGGGCTCCTAGAAGAGAAGCTCATACCCAAAGGGAAATGGGTAGGATGCNAATGGAAGCAATTTTTTATGCAAATTAATTATGGTTACAAAGATGACTCAAAAAGAAAATAAAGCACATCACTAATCTCTGACTAGGGTCAGAAGAGAGTAGCTGGGTGCGGTGGTGGCATTGGCGAGCTGGCTGAGAGTGGTAGTTGTGTGGGAATGTGGAATAGGCGTTGGGAAAGTAGGTGCTTTGGTGGCCGGTGGCTAGGAATGGATAGAAAGAATTAGGTTGGATGATGGTCGAATTGGGCGATACTGGAGGAGGTGCTGGTAAGTGGTAAGGGGATTTGGAGGGGGGCTGGTGGTTGTGTGGTAGGCTGGGAAGGGGCTCAGTGGGCTGAAGGAGTTGGACGGCAAGGGAGGTTGCATGGAAAGAAGCGGTAGGATGCTGGGTGATGGCGGGATGGACTGGAAAACAAGGCTGGCTGCGGGTAAGGGGACGGTTGGGGCAAGCAGTGAGGAGTAAAGGTTGCCCGACGACTAAAGGAGAGAAGGGGGAGTGGTAGGGAGGAAATTAGAGGGGATACAACATCACCTCAGAGAATGATACAGTCAGAGCACCACCTTTCTTCGGAAACAACCCTCGCAAGGAAAAACAAAGAGTTCTTTATAAATGTGGAATGAAAACTAACCAAAATATAACCCTAATTCCACAAACACATACATGTATAATAGCTAATAGATAACATATGAAGGGACATTTACCCCTAGGCTGCAACCATAAAAGGAATAACCAAGAAGGAAAGAGTTAAAATAGGAGAAAAAAGGAGCAGCAGGATACGAGCGAGAGCGACCAGTCCCGCTTGATAGATTGGGCGGCTAGTCTGGCCTCCCTATTAGACCGACACTCTGTTGAACCGCACGGTTCAGCTCTCCTTGGGGTCCTGCATCTAAGAGCCCCTCATTTGCTTTTTGTTCACTACTGAGAACCCCGCACCAGTCATCCTTTTATTATAAATTTTCTTTCATGAGGGTCCATGATTAGTTTTTCGTGTGTTGTGTATCGAGAAGGCCGCCAGTGTCGCTTCTTCTCTTCGAGAGCTGTATTCTAGGGTTCGGGGTGGTGCTTCGACTGTATCATGATCTTCGGGTGGTTTTTATCGCTCCCCAACTCCTCAACATCCCTCGTGCTTCCTTGCCGCACATTCCTCCTCGCTGCAGGGCCCCTCCACAGCAGCCCTTTTGCTGTTTTCCTGCAGTTTTCTCACTGTCCAGGCCTTTTCTTTGCTGCCCCTGCCAAGGGCAGCCTTTCTTCGACTGCCGGGCAGTTCACTACATCACCCTTCCAGCCCTCCCCCCTTGGCTGCCATCATCCCGAACAGCTGTGCCACGCCGATATTTGTCGCTCACTTGTTGTCTGGAACCCAGAAAACCATTGTCTTACTGTTTTCTACTTGTCAACCACCTCATCCATCATCCCGCCATCTTCCAAACCCTCATTTATCGTCACCAACACCCTGAGATCTACCCTAATTTTAGTGTTTGTGTCATGTCTGNGAATAATACAAAAATGGAAAATATGAAATTTAATAATATTAATTTTTAAAATAAAGAGTTTGTTTGACATCATTTTTGTTTTTTGTTTTAATGGATATGATTTTTCTAGATTTTATTTTTTTATTTTAAAAAAATTTTAAATTTTATTTAAAAATAATCAAAATTTATAAAAATAAGCATATATTATTTAGGTGTTTTTATATACGTAGGCTGCAAAACTTTGCTATTTACATATTTCAAACCCAAATATTAGTATTTATGTATTCAACACTCTGTTTCCTTCCATCTTCATCCGTCGCTCTCCACTTTGCTATGAATTCCCATCTTTTGCTCTAAACTCACTGTCTTCTTTGACCCTCGCNACACTCTGTTTCCTTCCATCTTCATCCGTCGCTCTCCACTTTGCTATGAATTCCCATCTTTTGCTCTAAACTTGCTGTCTTCTTTGACCCTCGAAAGCTTGGTTAGATTTTTTAGACAAAGATGACCCTGATAACGACAGCGGTGGAGAAGCAGAGAATTTCCCCTTGTGTAGTCCATTAACTGGTATAGGTAGCGGCGAGGACCTTCTCGTCGCAACACTACCACCTTGCTTTGGCGGCANCTGATAACGACAGCGGTGGAGAAGCAGAGAATTTCCCCTTGTGTAGTCCATTAACTGGTATAGGTAGCGGCGGGGACCTTCTCGTCGCAACACTACCACCTTGCTTTGGCGGTGGTGGTGAGCTCAAAATCGGTCTCCCACCTTGGTGCGTCGCGTTGGGAGTGGACACTCTCCTACGCCGTGCTTCATTTTCTTACAATCAAAAGACTTCATAGCAGCAACTATGCACTGACTCAGCGGTTGTTGGCTCAGAATCTAGCGATGCAGTTTTCTCTCCCATCCAACGCCAGCCCTCTCCTCCCAACACAATTTGGGGCCTTGCCGGAGAAGGAATTATGAGAAAAAAATGAAATTTTGCAGTTTCGACAACCTACAAACAACACTGGAGACAATTTTTTTATGCCTATTTCTCCCATTATCTAGATGCTATATGCATCTCAAACCATCAAATGTAGTTGGAATTAGACTCTGCAACCAATTAAAATTCACATTAAAGATGGTAACTTCCTGTGACCTCCCAACCTGCGACCCTTTCCATGGATGATCTCTAGCGTAAAGTCTTCCTTTGTGCAGGCGAATGACTTTGATTTTGCCGAAGATGTCTATAGGAGTATGCTGATGGTGAGGTCTGGAGAAATGTAAACATGACTGGAGAAGCATCAGAGCAGAGGGTATACTTTGTTTCGTTTCTAATTGATGGTGGGAGGTTTTTGGATAAGGGAAAAGGGGTTTTTGGGGATGATCAAAACGTTTGATTTCAAATGCATTGATCTCAACCTCAACAACAAACACTTCATTGATGAGCTTCTGGAGTCCATCTCAGAGCTCTTCCATTTTAAAAGATAGAATCTTTTATTCAATTATTTCTTTGATAGGGTCTCTGACAGCTTGGGGAGCAAGTTCAATGCCACAATTTTTGGAGGAAATACCACAAGTATCATTTGCAATTGCTCTCAAGAGTCTAATGGGCTAAACACTAGTAGTAAAGATGGTATCATCATCAATGTTCGCTGCTGCGAAAGTGTAGATGACAAACATCGAAGGAAGGGTACAAAGAGATTAAACATGTTATATACACAGATTTTCAATGTGGAAAACATAAAATATAAATCTTGGGATTGAAATAAATAGCAAAGTTTTGCGTGCTACATATGTAAAAACCTACATTTTGTATTAGTTCAAGATTTAAGTCCTTTTAATCATTATCAATTAAAATAAATAAAAAGATCAATGACTCCTTAGACACCAAATTCTTATGTGTTAACATATCTAACCCCTAAATTTTGATTTTTGTATTTATGCCACCCAAATATTTCATATCACATCATTATAATATTACATTTAGGGCCTGTTTGGGATCACTTCTATTTTTGATTTTTTAGTTTGTTTTATTTTTGTATTGTTTTATATTTTCTTTTTTGAGAAAATATGTTTAGTACTGTTATGATTTATATATTGTTAAAAATAAAAAAAAGTTAAAGAACATGTTTAGTTTGGTATTTATTTATTTATTTATAGTGAAAAACTATATTTTTTATAAAACGGTTGGGTCCATGTGTGCTCCAATATTAATCTCTACCACTCATAGCGTATATGACTTCTTCCTTGTTCCACTCAGCACAAAGCATTACCTATGGAGGGCGGCGGGTCCATGTGTGCTCCAATATTAAGCTCTGCCGCCCATAGTGTATATNTCCAATATTAATCTCTACCACTCATAGCGTATATGACTTCTTCCTTGTTCCACTCAGCACAAAGCATTACCTGCGGAGGGCGGCGGGTCCATGTGTGCTCCAATATTAAGCTCTGCCGCCCATAGTGTATACGACGTCTTTCTTTCTCAACCTAGCATGAAGTATTACCTGTGGCATGGCAGACGACAGGGGCAGGGGCAGGGGCAGGGGCAGGGGCAGGGGCCAGGCAGTGGGCGACGGGCAACTGACATATGGTGTTGGGCGGTAGGCGCTGGGCGAGGGATGGTGGCGGCCGACTGTATGATGCTAGGGTCTGCGGCTAGCGACCGACAGCGGTATACAGAGCCTCACACAGGTAATGTTTCGAAAAACATGCTNTTTCTTTCTCAACCTAGCATGAAGTATTACCTGTGGCATGGCAGACGACAGGGGCAGGGGCAGGGGCAGGGGGCAGGCAGTGGGCGACGGGCAACTGACGTATGGCGTTGGGCGGTAGGCGCTGGGCGAGGGATGGTGGCAGCCGGCTGTATGCTGCTAGGGTCTGCGGCTAGCGACCGACAACGGTATACAGAGCCTCACACAGGTAATATTCCGAAAAACATGCTTTGAAATAACCAAAATACAATTTCTGTATTTTTGATGTTTTGAAAATAAGCCTTATGTGTTTTAAAAATAAAATTAAAGAAAGAAAATAAAAAAAAATAACAAACACTATTCTTGGGTTTGTTTTTTGTTTTTCTTTTCAAAAGTAAAAAATGGAAAATAGAAAGTGATCTCTAACAGGNAAAGAAAATAAAAAAAAATAACAAACACTATTCTTGGGTTTGTTTTTTGTTTTTCTTTTCAAAAGTAAAAAAAGGAAAATAGAAAGTGATCTCTAACAGAACCTTAGTTTTAAAAAGTGAAATATAAATTTTCATATATATGTAAGACATCATATGTGTAAAAATTGAAATTTAGGTGTTAAATATATAAATACATAAAATTTGACTGAAATGTATGTAAATTTTTCTTAAATTTTACATAAAAGTTATATATTTTAATTTTAATCTTAAAATTATTTCTCATAAATTTTTAGTTCAATAACTTAAAACACACTCATTTTTTTTAATATTATTTAAATTAGACATTTATATTNAAATTTTACATAAAAGTTATATATTTTAATTTTAATCTTAAAATTATTTCTCATAAATTTTTAGTTCAATAATTTAAAACACACTCATTTTTTTTAATATTATTTAAATTAGACACTTATATGTCAAGAGCCGTGTCTGTGTTCGATACATGTCCGACACTGTACGACTCATTAATTAGAAGTGTTCGTGTATCATAGTGCAGAACAAATGAGCCAATGCCTATATGCTCGAATGAAAGAGGAAAAAATTAAGATTACTACTAACCAAAACTAGCCAAAGGGAGCTTACGGATGATACAATGGCTTTTCTATCTATTTCAAAGGCTAGATTGTTGCAAGGATACAAAGTCAAAGCTCGAATGTATGTTGTTCTTCTACCTCCTAGCCAAGTGTTATTGCATAAGTTTCATGAATTGACCCCCAAGGAGCCTCCCGACCAACTTCCACCCATGAGAACCATAGAACAATAGATTGATTTAGTTATGCGTTTGATTCTACCCAACCTTCCAAATAATTTGAGCCTAAAAGAACAGTTAATCTTGAAAGAAGTTATAGATGTTCTCTTAAAGAAATAATTTATGAGACACTTCTAGAGCCATTATGCGTTGCTTGCAATAATTTTTGCAAAGGAAAATGGAAAATGGAAAAAGTGTATTGCAGTCTAGCAATCAATAGTATAAAAACTAAATTTAGGTTTCCAATGCCACACCCTAAAGATCTACTAGACAGATTTTATGGGATTGTGATATATTCAAAATTGAACTTACGGAGTGGACATCACCTAATTCAAATATGTCCATGAGATAAATAGAAAACAATTATATGAGTAGAGAGTCATGTCATTCGGATGATGCAACACGCTAAGTACCTTCATGAGGTTGATGTATGAGGTATTGAAATCTTTTTTGGGAAAAATTTGTATAGTGTATTTTGATGATATCTTAGCTTACAAATCTCCAGAAACACATGTGAATCATCTTAAACAACTCTTTCAGAAGCTTTGAGAACATAAATTGTACATTAACCAGGCTAAATGTGACTTTGCCGTCAACTGTGTGCACTTTCTTGGCTATCTTGTTAGTTCACGAGGAATTAAAACTGACCCTAGTAAGATTGTTGCAATCCGATCTTGGCATGCTCCTCACACTCTTACAGAGATTCGAAGTTTTCATGGCTAAGTGAAATTTTATTGACGGTTTATATGAAATTTTAGTATGCTAATGCTCTAACTACAAATTTTTTGAAGGGCAAGACTTTTATATGAGAAATTGAGCGATGAAATAGCTTTGAAAACATTAAAAACACTTTATTTGAAGCTCTCTTGTATAACGTGTACCTAATTTTGAGAATAATTTTGAGAAGCCCTTTCAGGTTGAAGTAGATGCATTGACTATGGTGTTGGGGTGGTTCTTTTACAAGATAATAGACAATTTGCGTTCTTTAGAGGAAAAATGAGGGCAATAAGGCAATAGTGGTCTGCATGTGAGCAAGATTTATATGTTGTGGTGAGATCTCCCAAGTAATTGGAACATTGTTTAGTGCCCCAGGAATTCATGCTTTACAATGATCATAAATCTCTGCAGTTCCATCAGTCTCAAGAAAACATCAAGCCGAATGCACATTTGATGGGTTATGTTTTTAAGGACATTTAGCTTTGTACTTACACATAAAGCTGGCAAATGTAACAAGGTGGCTGATGCCTTTAGTCGAAGAGCTAACCTGCTGGTGGCTGTTTAAATGTTCATCACAGGCATGGAATCCGTAAAGGAGCAATATGTGGAAGATAGTTACCTTGCAGACCCTTGGAAGGGCTGTATATCCAATCAACCTGCTGCCGACTATTCACTAAAACCAAGATATTTATTTAAAAACAAGCAATTGTGTATTCCTAATATATTCCTTTGGTCTCAACTCATAAAAGATTTGCACGCGGGAGGACAACACATGCAGGGCGAGATAAAACAATGGTTCAATTAGCAGAAGGTTTCTTTAGGCCTGAACTTTGGTGGAATATGTTGAGGTGGAGCCCGGTTTAAACAAATAATAATAAAAAAAAACAAATATAACTGCTTCCGCTTCACATTCCCGCCTCCTCTCTCCCTGATTTCGTGAAACTGCTTCTCTCCTTGAAGTTGCTTTATTATGTGATGTAGGAGTTAATTAATTCCTTAACTATGTGTGTTTACTGACTACCAATTAAATAGCAGAAGAATAATTGCGGTTTGGTGCGTGACTACAGGCGGAGAGAATAAAAAAGGGATCTGCAAATCTTTTTTATTATTCCTTTTTTCTTCTTCTGATTTGGCTTACGGTGAGGCCAAAAATCAAAGCAACATCAAGGTGCTTCTTCTCCTGTGATTTAAGGCGGAGGGAAAAGACTTACGACAGAGAGAAAGGAGAGAAGAAAAGGAAGCTATTGCTTGTGGTGAAGGCAGGAAGAAGGATTCTTGTTTGCGTTGAAGACAAGAAGAAGGTTTTCTTGTTTGTATTGAAGACGGGAGGAGTTTTTGCTTGCGATGTTTTTTTTTCTTTGTACTTGTCTCNGATTTCGTGAAACTGCTTCTCTCCTTGAAGTTGCTTTATTATGTGATGTAGGAATTAATTAATTCCTTAACTATGTGTATTTACTGACTACCAATTAAATAGCAGAAGAAGAATTGCGGTTTGGTGCGTGACTACAGGCGGAGAGAATAAAAAAGGGATCTGCAAACCTTTTTTATTATTCCTTTTTTCTTCTTCTGATTTGGCTTACGGTGAGGCCAAAAATCAAAGCAACATCAAGGTGCTTCTTCTCCTGTGATTTAAGGCGGAGGGAAAAGACTTACGACAGAGAGAAAGGAGAGAAGAAAAGGAAGCTATTGCTTGTGGTGAAGGCAGGAAGAAGGATTCTTGCTTGCGTTGAAGACAAGAAGAAGGTTTTCTTGTTTGTATTGAAGACGGGAAGGAGTTTTTGCTTGCGATTTTTCTTTTTCTTTGTACTTGTCTTCTTTTGTGGCTCTCAAATAGAGAGAGTGGAAGTAAGAAATTTTTTTCTTGTAATTGTTGACGTAAACGACGGTGTAAATTCCTCAATTAGTAAAATCCTCTGCAACTCCGTGGATGTAGGCAATTTGCCGAACCATGTAAATCCGTGTGTTCTTTTCTAGTATGAATTTTCTCGTTTTATTTTTGTTTCTTCGTCGATTGTTCTATTTCTATATACCACAACAACTGGTATCGGAGCCAATGACTGCAAATGAAGTAAGATTTCGAGGATCAAGAAATTTGATAACATAGATTTTGTTATTGGAGAATGCAGATAGAGAATTACATCTATGGGAAGAAACTTCATCTTCCGTCATTGGAGAAAAGATCTGAAAGGATGGATGAAGCTGGATGGAATCTGTTGGATTGACAAGTTCTGGGGGTTTTTTGATTGACTTTATCGGGGTCCGTTGCACATAATGTCATCAAGGAGAGGACGACTGTAGATCTTATGGCATCCCTGTTAGGTATGTATGAAAAATCATCGACCAATAACAAGGAATATCTGATGAAAAAATTATTCAATTTGAAGATGACAGAATATACGTCTGTTGTACAACACTTGAATAATTTCAATACTATCACAAATCAATGATTGTCTCTGAAAATTGAATTTAATGATTAGATACGTGCATTGATTTTCTTGGTTTCATTACCAAATAGCTGATAAGCTATGAAGATAACTGTCAGTAATTCTGCAGGTAAGTTAAAATTGAAATATGAAGATATTCGTGATTTGATTTTGACTCAGAAGGTGCGTAAGAAAGATTCTGACGAGATCTCTGGTTTGAGTGCAGCGAGAGATCACAGAACAGGAACTCAAACAAGGGAAGATCAAAATCAAAGAATAGAAGTAGAAGCAAATCAAAGTCTGATAAACAAGTAAATTGTTGGAATTATGGCAAAACTGGTCACATAAAGAGAAACTGTAGGAATCCTAAGAAGAAGGAGAATAACAGTGCAAATGTGGTAACTGAAGAAACACATGATGCACTACTGCTGGTAGTTCATAATTCCGTTGATAACTGAATATTGGATTCAGAGGCTTCTTTCCATACAACTTTTCATCTGGAATTAATGCAAAATTATGTTTACGGTGATTTTGGGAAATTATATTTTGGAGATGGAGAAGCTCTGAATGTGGTAGAATGTGAGTTATTGACATTGCACTTCCAAACAAGGACAAGTGGACTCTGCAAAAGGTCAGATACATTCCTGAACTGAAGAAGAATCTCATTTCTGTTGGGCAGTTTGATGAATGTGGACATTCAGTAGTGTTTTCAGACAACACCTGAAAGGTTACTAAAGGAGCACTAGTACTGGCTCGGGGTAAGAAAACATGTACGCTATATATGACTATTGGTTTAATTAACAGTGTTGATACTACTGTTTTAAACAACACAACAGAGTTGTGGCATTGCAGATTTGGTCACATGAGTCAGAGAGGTATGAAGGAACTTCAGTCCAGAGACAAGCTACCAAAACTGAAGTCACTTGATTTCAACATGTGTAAGAGTTGCATTATAGGGAAGCAAAAAAATGTCAGTTTCTTGAAAAGTGGCAGAGCGTCAAACGCAGGAAAACTGGATCTTGTACACACAGATGTGTGGGGACCTTCTCCAGTGGCATCTCTTGAAGACTCTCGTTATTACGTCACATTCATTGATTATCATAACAGAAATGTATGAGTTTATTTCCTGAAGTATAAATCTGATGCATTCAGTGTGTTTAAGACTTGGAAGACCATGGTTGAGACAGAGACATGCTTAAAGTTGAAATGTCTGAGGTCTTATAATGGTGGTGAGTGCATTGATGGTGGGTTAAAGAAGTACTGTACAGCTCAGGGCATCAAAATGGAGAAGACCATTCCAGGGACACCATAGCAAAATGGTGTTGCAGAGCGCATGAACAGAACCATTAATGAGCGAGCTAGAAGCAGGAGATTGCACGACGGATTACCACCTACTTTCTAGGCAAAAGTGGTTAGTACTGCAGTTTATTTGATCAATAGGGGGTCATCTGTTCTATTAAACTGTGAATTACCTGAAGAAGTCTAGAGTGAGAAATATGTCAAATTTTCTCATCTTAAGACTTTTAGATGTGTTTCTTATATTCTCATTAATTATGATGCTCGAAGTAAGCTTGAGGCTAAGTTAAAGAAGTGTTATTTCATTGGCTATTGTGATGAGCCATTTGGATATTGTTTCTGAGATGATCAATGTCGGAAGATCATAAGGAGCAGGAACGTGATTTTCAATGAGAAGGTTATGTACAAGGACTAGTCCAGCACAGTTTCTGAAACAACACAGAAGGAATCTGAATTAGTAAGATTTGAAGATTTACCAGAGGTCACAGTGCAGGACAGAGATGCAGGTGACGAGGAGAGTGGTTTCCGGGCATCCACTCCTATTGTTCCACAGTCAGTTTCAGAGCAGTCTACACCTACAGTTGCAGTTTGCAGGTCAGAAAGGGTTAGACGTTCTCCATAGCGTTACTCTCCAACTTTAAATTACATTTTACTGACAGATGATGAAGAACCTCAGAGCTATGAAGAAACCTTGCAAGATGAAAATTCAAGCAAGTGGGAGTTAGCCATGAAGGAGGAGATGGATTCTCTGCTAAAAAATCAGACTTAGGTGTTGGCAGAACTTCCACCAGGGAAGAAGACACTGCACGACAAGTGGGTGTACCGGGTGAAGAATGAGCATGATGACAGTAAAATATATAAGGCTAGACTTGTTGTAAAAGGTTTTCAGCAGAAGCATGATATTGATTATTCGATTTTTTCTCCTGTGGTGAAGCTTACAACCATCAGAATGGTACTGTCTATGGTGGCTACTGAAGATCTCTTCCTTGAGCAGTTAGATGTGAAGATAGTCTTTCTTCATGGAGATCTTGAATAAGACAACTACATGCATCTACCTGAAGGGTTCGTGGTACAGGGAAAGGAAGAGTCAGTTTGTAGATTGAAGAAGAGCTTGTATAACGTGAAACAAGCTCCTAGATAGTGGTACAAGAAATTTGATAATTTCATGCTTAGTGCATAGTATAACAGATGTCAGACATATCACTGTTGTTATGTCAGATATTTTGACAATTCTTATATCATCCTACTGTTGTATGTGGATGATATGTTTATTGTAGGTGCTAGTATTGTTGAGATCAATAATCTGAAGGAGCAAATGTCAGAACAATTTACAATGAAGGATTTAGGAGCGGCAAAACAAATCCTTGGTATGAGAATTGTCAGAGATAAAGTCAGAGGCATGTTGAGACTCTCTCAGGCTGAGTATGTGAAAAAGATACTTAGCAAGTTCAATATGGATGAGACCAAATCAATTGTTACACCTTTGGGAAGTCACTTTAGACTCAGCAAGAATCAGTCACTCAAGTTAAAAGCGGAACTAGATCACATTAGTAAGGTTCCTTATGCTTCAGCTATTGGTTCACTTATGTATGCTATGGTTTGCACTAGACCGGATATTGTTTAAGTAGTGAGAGTTGTTAGCATATACATAAGTAATACCGGAAATGAACATTAGGGAGCAGTGAAGTGGATCTTGAGGTACCTAAGAGACTCTGCAGAAACTTTCTTGTGTTTCTCAGGAAAGAGTTCAGAGGTACATCACTATGTTGATGCTGATCTAATTGGAGACATTGATACCAGAAGAAGTACTACGGGTTATATTTATACTATTGGTGACATTGCAATATCATGGGGCTCTAATATGCAGAAGACAGTTTCGTTGTCTACTACAGAAGCTGACTACATAGCAGTGTCAGAGGCTGCAAGGAGATGATATAGCTACAGGACTTCTTCGAAGAATTGGGCAAGAAGAACCAGAAGGGCATTCTTTACCGTGATAGTCAGAGCGACATATTCCTTGCCATGAATTCAGTATTTCAATCCAAGAATAAACACATTCAGATCAGGTATCATTTCATACAGTCATTGTTGGATGAAAGACAGTTGTTGCTTGAGAAAATTTGTGAAAGCCAAAACTCTGCTGATATGTTGACAAAGAGTATTACTCTTGAGAAACTGAAGTTGTGCGCAGCTTCAGTTAGTCTTCTAGCTTGAAGACAAGGGTCTGTGAGTTGCAGAGGTGGAGGATTCATGTTTGAAGGAAAGGGTGAAGCTGCCATTGAAGGATATCAATTTACGTAAAAGACGTTGTAGTTTGTGTACTGGTCTCCAAGTGAGAGATTTGTTGAGGTGGAGCCCGGTTTAAACAAATAATTAAAAAAAAAAAGCAAATGTAATTGCTCTCGCTTCACCTTCCCGCCTCCTCTCTCCCTGATTTCGCGAAACTGCTTCTCTCCTTGCAGTTGCTTTATTATGTGATGTGGGAATTAATTAATTCCTTAACTGTTTGTGTTTACTGACCACCAATTAAATAACAGAAGAAGAATTGTGGTTTGGTGTGTGGCTACAGGCAGAGAGAATAAAAAAGGGATTTGCAAACCTTTTTTATTATTCCTTGTTCTTCTGATTTGGCTTACGGTGAGACCAAAAATCAAAGCAATAGCAAGGTGCTTCTTCTCCTGTGATTTAAGGCGGAGAGAAAAGACTTACGACCGAGAGAAAGGAGAGAAGAAAAGGAAGCTATTGTTTGTGGTGAAGGTAGGAAGAAGGATTCTTGCTTGCGTTGAAGACAGGAAGAAGGTTTTCTTGCTTGTATTGAAGATAGGAAGAAAGAGTTGTTTCTTGTGGTGTTTCTTTTTCTTTGCACTTGTCTTCTTTTGTGGCTCTCAGATAGAGAAAGTGGAAGTAAGAAATTTCTTTCTTGTAATTGTCGACGTAGACGACGGTATAAATTCCTCAATTAGTAAAATCCTCTGTAACTCCGTGGATGTAGACAATTTGCCGAACCACATAAATCTGTGTGTTCTTTTCTGATGTGAATTTTCTCGTTCTATTTTTTGCTTCATCGTCAATCGTTCTATTTCTATATACCACAACAAAATATTCACTTTTTTCATAGAAAAATGTGTTATGTGCCAAAATCATGAGGGAACGGCTGAAAACACTCGTGTTTTAGGAATTTTGCAAGCCTTGGATGTTTGAGTGCAAAGGTATAATCATTGAAGGGGATAATGCAAACATCATGCAATGTCTAAGCTCCACCATGAAGGATGCGGTTTGGCGGCAAAGGCCTCATGTAACTAATGATTTTGTTTTCCTGAATCCTATTACACTTTAAACAAGTTTTGTCTTTCCATACGCCTCGTGAATGTAATTGAGTCTCTCATTTTTGTGCTAAGCGTGCTCTTAGTGGTTCTTTTGTTTTGATGCATATAGATGATGATACGGAACTCCTTACCATACTTATGGAGGATAGATCTCACTTTTGTACATCATAGATGCATATATTCATAATTTTTGTATCTTTTTGATATGGTAATGCAAAATAAAATTTTCAAGAAAACACTCGCCTTTATCTACCATTATCCATTTTTGAAACAATTTAGGAAGACAAGTCAAGATTTCGTTCTAGGCTTTTCAAAGAGAAAGGGGATTCTTTTTCGCTGTGATTGTGTTGGATTATTTCTAAAAAAATATCTCACTTTGTGGCTTGCAAGAAGATGCTCAGTGCTCTTGATTTAGCTTGAATTTTTTTTAGAGAGATGATTAGACTACATGGAATTCCTCAGAGGCTTACCTCAATCTGAGATGTTAATATGAGTTATTTTTTGTGAGAGTTATCAAAGAGATTACACATCGAACTTTGTATGAGTTTAACGTATCATCCTCAAATGGATGTCCAGACTGAAGTGGTAAACTGATTAGTTGATAATATGCCTTTTAGTTGATAATATGCCTTGATGTTTAGCCGAAGAACAACCAAAGCAATGAGATGAAATATTATGTCAAACTGAATATACATACAATTGAATGGTGTATCAATCTAATTGAAGGTCTCTCTTTAGCCTTGTTTTTACCAAGCCTCCAAATCATACCGTGGACCTTGCTGTTTTACCAAAAACCCACAGCAAAGCAAGATAAAACTTGGTTTTTGACTTGATGTCAATCTCCAGGATGTAAAAATAAAGCTATTTAGCAGTTGCCAGTCCTGCAAACAATAAGTAGATAAGAAGAAAAGAATCAAATAATTTAAGAAGTGCGACCTAATCACGGTTCACTTACAAAAGCTTCTTTCATTACTTTCATTACTTTCACCATGAATTATGCGACCTCTCCTTTGCTGATGTTTTGCCATCATCCTCACTTTGGAGTACAAATTCATTGAGATTATGGAGGTTGAACTCCGTATTCTTTCTCAGGTCTTATTGCTCTCAGATCTAGAAGCATAATTCATTACCGTCACTATTGAGGATCCCCTCTCCAAAACCTATTTTAATGTGCATAGAGTTGAATTTTCACTAGTAAAGGCACCATAGGTGGAGATTGTTACTTGCTCACAATTTTGTTTAGCTTCATAAATATGAATTGTCACTCTTGGCGTGGGTTCCTCTAATTCTGTTATGTACTCATATGGATGAAGTACTATTAGATTACTTAGCTAGCCCACGTTGTGATCTCTTTTGATTTTGGAGCTGATCTGAATGAATTTTGATAAACCAACTTGTTTATGGGCTTTCCATGATGGAATTGATTATCAATATGTGGTCAACTCATGTTAAAGCTATTGATAGTGTACTTTTTCAAGCTGTGTTGTAACCATCATAAATAGCCTGAGTAGCTTGATGTAACATCCTAAAACCTTTTCTGTGTAACTGTTGTGTTTTGAGTGCTCTCTCATTAAGGACATGTATGTATATTGAAGTTTTAGTAAAAGAAAGATATTTCTGAATTCTTTCGTTTTCCTTTTTCTTAAGGGCATCTTGAGGAATGATTATTGTTTCCTTCAAAATAGGTAGATCAACGGAAAATGCCATTTGAACCACTATGATCAATAAAAATTGATGTTGTTTATGCTGGAGTTTCCTTTCCGTAGGTAGCAAAGGTTTCAGTGATGTCCTTAAAATTGGAGTTTTGATTTGAATAATGGACCATTAGTTAGAGAAGTTAGAGAAAGCCTCTTACAGCTTACTAAATTTTTTCCCTTTATTGGCTTAAATTTATACATGAGTTTCATGTGTCAATCTCCAAACAATTTTCTTGGGCTCCTCTGCCAATCCTTCTAAATGTAGTTATGAATCCAATGGATTGAAACTAATGCTCTGATAACAAGTGTATAGATTAATAAGTAACTTAATAATGCAATGCAATTATATTTTATTAATATTTAATTTGTGAATTATAACATAGAAGGCTTATGAAACTAGTAGAATGGTGAAGACTAAGGGTCCGTTTGGGGCACCTACAACTTAATAATAAGCAGCTGCTTAGCAGCTACCACATTAAGCTATTGCCGATAAGCTGGCTATATGTTTGTTTTTTACAGTTTGAAAACAACTGTGTTGTAACTGTTTCTGGACAAATGAATATTTTACCCCTGTATAGTATCGCTGTTTGCAACAGAACTATAATACCAATATATTTTATACTTAAGAAACAAAAATCTAGTGCAGAACATTACAAAAAATATATATACACATCACTTAACTGTGAGTATCATGATTAGTAAAATTAAAAAAAAGACTATTAAAATAATATTTAATAATATGATAATATTATTTTTGAAATGCAGACGATGTGTGTCATGAGGTGAGCTGTCCTGCACTAAACCTTTTGTTAGCTATGGTCGACTTAAATTTATTTTCTTAAAACAAACATCCACATAATATCTGCAAGGTTCCCTTAGACGATATAACTCATGATTGTTGCATGAATCATTTTGTCAAGTTTGGTTGACTACCTCGTTTGACTTAGTAGATTAGAGGCCACGACGAACTGGAATGAATAGGATCTTGATTGGTTTCGTCATCATTTTCCCCATCATTCACTTTAAGTTCAAGGTAATAAATTTTAAATCTAAATTCTAAGTCTTCTACTACTATATGTTGAATATTCAACTCTAAATAACTAATCTTAATTAAAAGTGCTCTCTTGTTACTGGAAGGGTTAATTAAACTATGATGGCTTGCACTTATGGGAGACCTCGAACCCCAAATCAAAAAGTGCTCGCAAAAATGAGGTCAAAATCTTTGGGTAGTGTTTTATCTACTATTCCATCTACCTTTTGAAAATTTGACCTTTCAAAGCTCTCTCAACAAACAAGCACACAGAGAGTCTGGGGCATCGGAATTTTCAGAGCCTGCAGGTTTCTGGTGACGTCGTTGGGAAAGATTTATATTTTATCTGTGGCTAGCCATCGCTTTACTATAATAACATCTTAAAATTGGCGAAACATAAATAAAAGCTTCAATTGCTTTCATATATTGCAATGACTTGAAGTTTGAGTAAATTCAATGTGGAGAGCATGAACGTATGTCCGGTGGATTTTCCTTCATGAATTTACCGTGAAAATGTCTTAATAAAAAAAGAAATTGTCTGGTGAGCATAAAGGTATGACCTATGGATCTTAATCTGTGAATCTACTATCTAATGGTCCCAACATAAATATATCAAAAGATAAATAAAAAGCTAAAATTGTTTTCATTTTGCAATCAGTTAAAGCTCGGGTAAATTCTATATGGTGAGCATCAATATATGTCCAGTGGATCTCAATTCATGAATTAATGAAAGGTTCCCATAGAAGAATAAAATATCTGGTGAGCAACGAGGTATGACCCCTAGATCTTAATCTAGTAATATACTATTGAAAAGTTCCAACTGAAAGACATTAATGATATATGAACAACTAAAATTGCTTTCATATAGTGCAATTACCCGAAGCATTAGAATGTGATATTTGAGTTTTAAGCTTAATTGTCACTATCGAAAGGTGCTAGCAGAAATGCATGAATGTCAATTTTAAAATCAGATCATTTACAAGAAAGATGTAATGTCGACAAGGTTCAAATAATACAATCAAATCCTTCATGATTATGTATTGATTGAAAATTTCAATCGGATGGTCAACTTCAAATCCAGTTCTTAAAATAACAAATCAAAACGTTGAAATTAAAATCAAACTCTTCAAGGTTTGAAGTAGATAATATAAAACATCGAAGTTAAAAACAATCACAAAAAACATAAAAGCAAATTTTGTTCACCATCCATGATAATTTGTTGAGAATGACAAACTTTTGATGACTTCAACTCACAAAAAATGAATGTCACATTGAGTGTATCGCTATATTCACACTCAAAGTAATTTTATGCCAGTAAGAACATGACTCGAGTCCTCTATTCTTATGATTTTGTCACCAAATGACTCCACAAAGTTCTGGTTGCAGTCAAAGTTGTCTATTGAGTAATTGTCGTCAAATTTTATCATTATATTACAGTCACAGTCGCAGCTCGTACGTTTCCCACCGAATTTTTACTTTTTGAGTTGTGAACCATGAGGGTGCATCTAATTGACACAAAACCTTTTGTTAGCTAAGGTCGACTCAAATTTGTCCTCTTAGATACACTTCAACACCATATCTAGAAGGATCCCTTGGATGACCCAAATCATAGTTGTTGAGAAGAATCGTTCTGTTAGGTTGGCTGAACTACCTTTTCTGAC
>JXCR01113258.1:3849-47941 GCA_002079205.1 Phalaenopsis hybrid cultivar | reverse complement strand
TGATCTCTGGGCATGCATCAAATAACAAATCTGAATTCAACATGCTTAAAATTAAATTACTCGATCAAATATATAATTATGCATCACACTACTTGACTTATTATCATAATTGCATCCAAATGAAAGCTCAGTGAAATTCTTTGTTACACTAAAATACTTCTCTTTTTAATTCATTTTGTCCGATTAATAAAACATTTTGTACCATGCCATCATAAAATATGAAAAACAAGTTAAAATGTGATAGTTTGTGTGAAATGTGTAATATTAAGAGTTTCGAGGGTTATGTATATAAATTCTGTAAAAAGAGAGATGTTAAAATAGTCACCTAACACTTTCCAGGGGTCATTTTAATCTTATTTCATAAAATATAAATTTAAACCCCTGTTTAAGGCGTGCATTTTATGTCCGTAAAACTGACGTATCTCTACGTGCGGTGCAGGTTATTCCCGCTGGTTATTTCTAAGTTATTTCCGGATTATGAAAAATAATCCAAAAGAAAATAACTCAGGAATACCCTGCGCCGCACGTTGAGCTACCTCAGGAGTCCGCACAGAAAAATTTTCGCTATTTAAGAACATGCAAACAACTTTAACTCAACCCAACCTTAGTTAGATCATCATAGAGATAAGAATAATATTAAACCCCGGATTCAGTCAATTTTCTCTTTTGCAGCAAATCAGATTTCTCTTCTAATCACAATCATCACTCCAATCATCATTGCATGCCCAACCAAGCCAATCTAACGAGCCATCGCGGCCATCTCGGGTATTTACCAATGACTATTTTGGTTTTTTTTCAAAAGGCACAAATCATGTTCTCCATGCTCTAGCTATTAATTACCCACTATATGAGGGAATGAAGAATCCCCCACTTGTTTGTGGTTATGACACATTAGTTATAGCACCCATACTTTAAGCTTGCCATCAAACGATCCATTAGTTGAGACGTAGGGATTACTTTCCTTCTATCTTGTCGTAAAGGGCATCTCGTCAACATTAGTACCAGATCAACATAGATTCAATGAAAGGAAGTATGAGTTAAATTTTATTATAACTTTAATGAATGGGGATTAGTTGAATATCATATTATTGAAAGCATGAAGATTGGTATGAACACATGAGTAACAAGTGGATACAAATATTACATTCTAGTATCTTATAAAATATTTTTCAACATTGTATTTGCTAAGCATTTGTCATTATTTTGAGTGATCATCATTTGCCTCTAGTGATGATATTCTAATGCATTTTTTTTCACAATACATAAACAATCATATATCATGTAATATTTCGACGTATAAAAGATTTGATTTCATGAAAAATGGACATCAACAAATTGTAATGAAAATATAATAAAAAAAATCAAAGTTAATTGTAAGAAAATGTTCCTTTGAGTAGAAATGGCTAGCAAAACCTACAACAATGCAAAACAATCCTAGAATTAGTGAAAACTTTCATTCAGTTAATGTAGGACTACTGTTATGATGCTTCATAATGAAAAAAAAAAGAAAGGCATGTAGGATAGACGTCATGGCTTATGCCTTAGATGTTGCGTGACTCTCATATCTACTACATAAGATCAATCAATCTAACGTGACAAAAAAATTGTCATCGAACGTGACATTTGTATAAGACAAATATCCAGATGGCATATGCTCATGAAATTGACTGCACAAATGCTTTCAGGGCATCAAAATTCTGCATTGAGAAACATTTTATGATCAAAATGAGCAAACACAAGAAAAAATAAAAATATGCAGTAAAATGTGTGCAAATTTAGCCTAAATTATCTCGATCGTCGTCAAGATCGGCCAAATGTCTTTCATTCGCAAAATGTATTGCATGAGTGTGTCCATAATGTCAAAATTGCTTAGAAAGAAAACTATATTACCATGTACCTGCTCGCGAGATGTTTACGTAAAATTCAAAGTAGTGATACAAACTCGAAACAATCTAAAACACATGAGGAGTTTGATCCGAGGAGTCTAAATACTTGTTTTGCATGATGGGATAATTATTGTGTGCTATTTTTGATGCATTTGATCACATTGCCTAGCTGGTTAAAAATGTAGGTCACCAGCCCCATCATACCACTAGCTCACAACTTCTCACTATTGCAAGAGGTCTTCTAGCGCGTTTATCATCGCCACGTTACTCTCCTTCCTCATCAAACAAACTTGGTGGTTCTTTTTAGCTAATCCCCTAAGTTATGATGGTAAATAAGCTTGAGAGCTCAAGGAACTACAATTCTTATTTTTTCAATCATCCAATTTTAATATTTAACAATATATATATTTTACTTGTCAGCTTTTTCAATCATTCTTTTCTTTTGCCGCCATGAAAATTTGAATTTGATATGTATTTGAACTCGGAAGATTATTGCGACCGTTAGTTTGAAGAGCGGCAGACCTTCTTTTCTTTTCAGCTGCTTTGGGCAACGGTCTGATTTTTGAACAAGGATTTTCCTTTTATATTAAGAGTTGTTGGTAAGGATTTAAATATTTTCTTAGGGAAATTTACAAAATTTTAGATGTAAATTATAAATAGATAAATTTTAGGTTTTATGACATTTGGATTTAAATATTTTTCTATAAGAAATGGCCAATGGCGAAGTCGTCCACATTAAAGAATAAAGAAAGGATGGACAACAAAGAAGAAGGGGTGAAGATGAACTGAAAATTAGTTAGAACACGAACAAAATCAGCGACATACAATCCTAGAAACTTAAATGACAAAGAAGAGTTGAGGAAGTCATAACCTAGAGAAGAGAAAAATTTATTCAAAAAATATATTTGTTGTCGATTAATAGAATTAAGATCCATGTATGCAAATACNAGTGGACTCAAAGTTATGCCTACTAACCAATATGTGATTATATTAAAATTAAATATGTGATTATATTAAAAAATATATAATTTTATGACAACAATGAGTCATTCGCATCCACTATCTATAATTAATAGTTTTTTTCTTAAGATTTTATAAGAACTCCTAAATATAAGCTATAGCATACGATATTTTTTTATGAAAGAAATGGAAATGACCAATCCTACTACTAAAAGAAATGTGAAGATAACTAGTTAACAAATTATTATCTTTTTAAGCATAATTAAAAGCTTAGCGACAAAGTTAATCATGAAGTTCTTACACAACATTTGATTGGGTCATGTCTTTCTATCAACGAACTTCAAGTCTGAATTGTACTCGACAGAAAGCGTCACGGCCTAGGTTTGGGCCGCCTCCGATGTCGATCTGAAGTAAGAGTTTTCGAAAGCAACCTATCTAGTTTTCTTTCCGAGGTAGGTTCTATTCACCTAGAGCGATTTGCCTGCTTATTTCGTGGTCACCCTGGATGCTATAGAGGAAGATTCAAAAAGTGAAGATATGCCAACTCGCTCAAGTCCTACAGTTGATTCAATAGCTTCAATAGCTGTGTTCTCTTTCATTCTAAATGAGGGATTTCCGGACACCAAATGGATCAAAGAACTAATTCTTTTTCTTATTTAACACAAAATCTTTAATATTTTCTTAATCTTTTACTCACTCTTTTAATCCCTTCTTTAAAAAAAGAAGAGAAAGTCATGATAGAATCTTGTTGGAAAATATAATTGACAGAATGTGTAACATTTTGAATGAAAAAAGGGATAAATTTTGATGAAATCTCTACAAGGGGAGAAAATATTACATCAGGAGTCCTGATGCAAAAATATACCGGAACTCCAATCACTGTCTGTCACGTGTACAGTTCAGTCTCTCAGTAAAAAAACCAAGTAATTTAATACATGATGAGGCTGGACTGTACACGCGTTAGACAGTTATTGAAGTACTGATGCATTTTCGCCTCAGGACTCTTGATGTAATATTTTTTCCTATAAGAGATGGCCAATGACGAAGTCATCCACATTAAAGAATAAAAGAAACGATGGACAACAACGAAGAAGAGGTGAAGATGAACTGAAAATTAGTTAGAACACGAACAAAAACATCGACATGCAATCCTAGAAACTTAAATGACAAAGAAGAGTTGAGGAAGTCATAACCCAGAGAAGAGAAGGGCGATGAAAATTTATTCAAAAAATACATTTGTTGTTGATTAATAAAATTAAGATCCATGTATGCAAATATAAAATTTTAGATGTAAATTATAAATAGATAAATTTTAGGTTTTACGACATTTGGATATTAGAAAGTAAAAAAAATTTATGTAAATATAAATTCGCCTTTTACATTTTCCCATAAAAAAAGATGACTTGAGAAAAAGAAAAGTTGCGATAACGTAAACTAGCTAAGCTAGTCATCAATTGGCTACGCAGACATACCCAACAGAAATCCTCTCTTAAGCAAAGCTGCCATGAGGACCACAGTCTTTATGAATTTATGAGCTACCCATATTATTTCTTGGTGGATGCTTGGTAGCACACTTTTAATAGGATTTAATTATAAATTTCACCTAAATTCAGTCCTATCTCTTCTATTCCGTCTCTTATGTAGCATAAATCCAGATTTATCAAATCCAACTAGGAGGTGAATTACACAGATTTATGTTGCAGTTTCTTTCCTGCTCCATCTCCGCCGCAGACTAACTGAATTACACAGATTCGATAAATCCTATTAACATAAATATTCTGTTGCAGTCTAACACTGTCTTAACGTTATCTGCCTCCAATTTAAACCTAGGATTTATAAAAGTGTCTAAATAATTTCTGACAATTTTAAACCTTTCTTCATAGAAAATATTTCGATCCAATTTAAGAATAAAGAAACTATTTCAACACTTCTACGAACTCTTGAACTAAAATGATCTCATATAAATAGTCAAAAATTATTTTGTCACTTTACTCACATATGATTTGAAATATAAATCATTATAAATGCTTATCATAAGATAATATCTAGAAAAGAGACCCACTAATTATAAGATCTCTCTATTCATCCATTGTTCAAATGCAAAATGGGGCCATGTTTCCTTAGGATGTGTCCAATGCCTAGTGGCATGCACGTGTTTACGCGCAACGGCCAAATCTGACCAAACTTGTGACCGTTTCTTACGCATCCATTTTCAAATCGACGAGGCGGGTATCGTTGGGAATTATCTCCATCATCTTTTTATTTTTATACTATATTTAAAATAATTAAATTAAGATTTAGATGGTTTGAATATTTCTAAAAACATGCTGATTTGCTTTTGAATATAAGGAATAAAAATATGAAAAATGCAACAAATAAATATCTATTAAATAAAAGAAAAAAAGGGATTCCAAATAAGACAATAATGTTTGGACCATGCATGTAATTGTCAAGCTAAATTTCGAACATTTTTGTTTATTGATTTCTTTGANTTCAGTCAAATCTCTCCTATTTCGTCTCTTTTATAGCATAAATCTAGGAGGCGAATTACACAAATTTACATCGCAGTTTCTTGACTGCTCCATCTTCGTCACAAACTAACTAAATTACACAAATTTGATAAATCTTATTAGCATAAATATTCCGTTGCAGCCAAACACCGTCTTAACTTTATCTACCTTCAATTTAAACCTATGATTTATGAAAGTGTAGAAATAATTTCCGACTATTTTAAAATTGAGCTTTAATAATTCTTCATAGAAAACATTTCGTTCCAATTTCTAAAGTAAAGAGTCTATTTCGACATTTCTACGAACTCTTGAACTAAAATGATCTCATATAAATAGTCAAAAATTATTTTGCCACTTTACTCTCATATGATTTGAAATATAAATCATTATTAATGTTTATCATAAAATAATATCTAGAAAAGAGACCCACTAATTATAAGATCTCTCAATTCAGAAAAAAATATAGCATCAGGGCTCCGCACGTAGAGTTACTTGCGGATTTCAATAAAATCACGCTACGTGGAGATGACAGCAAAAAAAAAAAGTCTGATAACACGGGGGAATATTCTCCCGTGTTATTCTGTGTTATTCTGGTGTTATTGTATATTATTCAAGTGTTATTGTGTTCTGACAATATTTTCGGAGTTATAATAACACACTAACACATAAAAAACACTTGAATAACACACAATAGCATCTGAATAATACATAATAAGATCTTCATAACACGAGAGTAATATTCTTATGTATTATCAGACATTTTTTTTTATGTCAGCACCATGTGGAGTGATTTCATTGGACTCTGCAAGTAACTCTACGTGTGGAGTCCAGACGCAATATTTTCTCCTCAATTCATCCTTTGTTGAAATGTAAAATGGGGCCATGTTTCCTTACGCATCCAAATCTGACCAAACTTGTGACCGTTTCTTACGCATCCATTTTCAAATCAACGAGGCGGGTATTGTTGGGAATTTTCTCCATCATTTTTTTTATTTTTCTACTATATTTAAAATAATTGAATTAATATTTAGATGGTTTGAATATTTCTAAAAACATGCTGATTTACTTTTGAATATAAGTAATAAAAATATGAAAAATGCAATAAATAAATGTCTATTAAATAAAAGAACAAAAAGGGATTCCAAATAAGACAATAATGTTTGGACTATACATGTAATTGTTGAGCTAAATTTCANATATCTCTAAAAAACATGCTGATTTACTTTTGAATATAAGGAATAAAAATATGAAAAATGCAATAAATAAATTTCTATTAAATAAAAGAACAAAAAGGGATTCCAAATAAGACAATAATGTTTGGACTATTCATGTAATTGTTGAGCTAAATTTCGAATCTTTTTGTTTCTTGATTTACTTGATATTAAAGCTAACCCTAATAAATAGCAAAATCTTGCTTAATTCATTACAAAATATATATCATTTTAATGTAACTATCTTTTCCATTTTGAACAGTTTGAACAAATTTTTTTTCACTCCATCTGTGCTTTCATATTAGTTTTTTGCTTCTATTCTTTGTTCATAAGATAAACAGCCAATGGGTCCATCAAAAGATTGTGAGGCTCTCTTTCAACTACTTAGTCCAGGTAGGACTTATATATTTACCAGAATGAGTGACTACATGAATGAATATATTTGTCTTCAAAAAAGTATCATTTGGTAGCCCTAGACTTCTGAGAATATAAGTCTTGTGTCATTTTAAATTTAAATGATTCTAATATAAGATAAATTTTTATCTCATATATTTTTATGATAAAACCATATTTAGAAAAGCTCATTTTTGCATGAAAAATAATTTTTGGGGATAGCCTTAAGTTTGCAGTCTCTAAATTTGTAAGTCCTATTGGATCCATATTTGTCCACAGGCAAGCACATCACTTAAGTCAAAGCCCTCTTGGAGAGAGAGAGAGAGAGATACTTGATAGCTATAGAATTCTATATTCATAATTAAAAGGAGAGAAAAAAAAAAAGAATACCTATAAAGAGAGAGAGAGAGAGAGAGAGAGAGAGAGAGAGAGAGAGAGATACTTTATAGCTATAGAATTCTATATTCATAATTAAAAGGAGGAAAAAAAAAAGATCACCTGTAAATTTTTTATCAATTATTTATAAATCCTTTGCTATTCTTAACTGGTACAATATTTGACACTTTTATGATAAAAAGTACGTCAAGTACATAGAGGTATGAAAAAGTCAAGGGTACCACGTTGTGTGCAATGACAATCTCATGTTGTCTCTTGTAGCTTATGGGTAAACTATAGATGATCGTAAAAACTGTTTATTTGAGTGGATCTAATTTGAGCTTATTCATTGTTTTTGCTTAATATGTTGTTGTGCCAATTTTATGTCGTGGATCTAAACTGAACTTATTTAATTATCTAAAGTAAACGACATCTGCCATACACGATATAGAGAAAAATTTGTTGCAAATTGAAGTTACTTTTCTTCACTCATGGAACAACGACTTACAAAATTTCTTATATCATTTAAATAGTTTAGAGAATATTTAAGTTTTGATGATCATCAAACACCAATGCATCATCAATCTACTTGTTAGGTTATGTGGATCAATGTTGTTAATAAAAATGATGATGATGAGGGGACATATGTTTGGTTTGTGAATCTTTGCTTTAGGTAAGGAGGATAAACCGTTCTTATTTGTAAGCAATATATAATAGGAAAATTTTATTATCATGTAAAATAGCATCACTATTAAGAAGCACAAGTATAAAAAGCTTTAATGTTACCACACATAAAATAGGGTGCTCACAATCGCTCGAGTGTTTTGATCTCTAACGAGGTACAACTTTTAACTTCTGCCTTAAAACCATTAAAAATCATATGAGTAACCTTACAACTTACATCCCACCTTCAATAGAAACAAAAATTTGTGCCATGAAGAAGAATTAATTCCTGGAATCGCCATTTTTATGGATAAAAACTTAACATAATGATCTTGGCTTATCTTTTTTGCAGCATTTTTAGTGATCAAAATAACTTGATGATCATCTTTATCATTANGAGAGAGAGAGAGAGAGAGAGAGAGAGAGAGAGAGAGAGAGAGAGATACTACATTGCTATAGAATTTTATATTCATAATTAAAAAGGAGAAAAAAAAGATCACTTGCAAATTTTTTATCAATTATTTATAAATCCTTTGCTATTCTTAACTGGTACAATATTTGACAATTTTATGATAAAAAGTACATCAAGTACATAGAAGTATAAAAAAGTCAAAGGTATCACGTTGTATGCAATGACAATCTCATGTTGTCTCTTGTAGCTTATGGGTAAACTATAGATGGTCGTAAAAACTGCTTGTTTGAGTGGATCTAATTTGAACTTATTTATTGTTTTTGTTTAATATGTTGTTGTGCCAATTTCATGTCGTGAATCTAACCTGAACTTATTTAATTATCTAAAGTAAACGACATCTGCCATACACGATATAGAGAAAAATTCGTTGCAAATTGAAGTTCTTTTCTTCACTCATGGAACAACGACANATGCAAATACAAAATTTTAGATGTAAATTATAAATAGATAAATTTTAGGTTTTACGACATTTGGATGTTAGACAGTAAACAATTTTATGTAAATATAAATTCGCCTTTTACATTTTCCCATAAAAAAGATGACTTGAGAAAAAGAAAAGTTGCGATAACGTAAACTAGCCAAGCTAGTCATCAATTGGCTACGCAGACATACCCAACAGAAATCCTCTCTTAAGCAAAGCTGCCATGAGGACCACAGTCTTTATGAATTTATGAGCTACCCATATTATCTCTTGGTGGATGCTTGGTAGCACACTTTTCATAGGATTTAATTATAAATTTCACCTCTTATCTCTTCTATTCTGTCTCCTCTGTAGCATAAATTTAGATTTATCAAATCCAACTAGGAGGTGAATTACACAGATTTATGTTGCAGTTTCTTGCCTGCTCCATCTCCGCCGCAAACTAACTGAATTACACAGATTCGATAAATCCTATTAACATAAATATTCTGTTGCAGTCTAATACTGTCTTAACGTTATCTGCCTCCAATTTAAACCTAGGATTTATAAAAGTGTCTAAATAAATTCTGACAATTTTAAACTTTTCTTCATAGAAGATATTTCGGTCCAATTTAAAAATAAAGAGACTATTTCGACACTTCTACGAACTCTTGAACTAAAATGGTCTCATATAAATAGTCAAAAATTATTTTGCTACTTTACTCTCATGTGATTTGAAATATAAATCATTATAAATGCTTATCATAAAATAATATCTAGGAAAGAGACCCACTAATTATAAGATCTCTCAATTCATCCATTGTTCAAATGCAAAATGGGGCAATGTTTCCTTAGGATGTGTCTAATGGCTAGTGGCATGCACGTGTTTACGCGCAACGGCCAAATCTGACCAAACTAGTGACCGCTTCTTACGCATCCATTTTCAAATCGACGAGGCGGGTATTGTTGGGAATTATCTCCATCACCTTTTTATTTTTATACTATATTTAAAATAATTAAATTAAGATTTAGATGGTTTGAATATTTCTAAAAACATGCTGATTTACTTTTGAATATAAGGAATAAAAATATGAAAAATGCAATAAATAAATATCTATTAAATAAAAGAAAAAAAGGGATTCCAAATAAGACAATAATGTTTGGACCATGCATGTACTTGTCAAGCTAAATTTCGAACATTTTTGTTTATTGATTTCTTTGATATTAAAGCTAACCCTAACAAGTAGTAAAATCTTGCTTAATTCATCATATAATATATATCATTAATGTAACTATCTTTTCCATTTTGAATAGTTTGAACAATTTTTTTTCACTCGATCTTTGCTGTCATATTAGTCTTTTGCTTCTATTCTTTGTTCATAAGATAAGCAGCCAATGGGTCCATCAAAAGCTTGCGAGGCTCCCTTTCAACTACTTAGTCTAGGTAGACTTTTATTTGTTTACCNACAATTTTTTTTCACTCGATCTTTGCTGTCATATTAGTCTTTTGCTTCTATTCTTTGTTCATAAGATAAGCAACCAATGGGTCCATCAAAAACTTGCGAGGCTCCCTTTCAACTACTTAGTCTAGGTAGGACTTATCTGTCTACTAGAATGAGTGACTACATGAATGAATATATTTCTCTCAAGAAAAGTAGTATTTCGTAGCCTTAAACTTTTGAGAATATAAGTCTTTGAGTCATATGAAATTTAAATGATTCTGATATAAGATAAATTTATATCTCATATATTTTGCATGAAAAAATTTTTTTGGGGATAGCCTTAAGTTTGCAGTCTCTAAATTTGTAAGTCCTATTGGATCCATATTTGTCCACAACACTTAAGTCAAAGCCCTCATGGAGAGAGAGAGAGAGAGGTACTACATAGCTATAGAATTTTATATTCATAATTAAAAAGGAGAAAAAAAAGATCACTTGTAAATTTTTTATCAATTGTTTATAAATCCTTTGCTATTCTTAACTGGTACAATATTTGACAGTTTTATGATAAAAAGTACATCAAGTACATAGAAGTATAAAAAAAGTCAAGGGTA
This sequence comes from Phalaenopsis hybrid cultivar, assembly GCA_002079205.1. Taxonomy (NCBI): domain Eukaryota; kingdom Viridiplantae; phylum Streptophyta; class Magnoliopsida; order Asparagales; family Orchidaceae; genus Phalaenopsis; species Phalaenopsis hybrid cultivar. The sequence goes on along the minus strand of JXCR01113258.1, from coordinate 37,018 downwards.
TCACGTTGTATGCAATGTCAATCTCATGTTGTCTCTTGTAGCTTATGGGTAAATTATAGATGGTCGTAAAAACTGCTTATTTGAGTGGATCTAATTTGAACTTATTTATTGTTTTTGTTTAATATGTTGTTGTGCCAATTTCATGTCGTGAATCTAACCTGAACTTATTTAATTATCTAAAGTAAACGACATCTGCCATACACGACATAGAGAAAAATTCGTTGCAAATTGAAGTTACTTTTCTCCACTCATGGAACAACGACATACAAGATTTCTTATATCATTTAAATAGTTAAGAAAATATTTAAGTTTTGATGATCATCAAACACCAACGCATCATCAATCTACTTGTCAGGTTATGCGGATCACTGTTGTTAATAAAAATGCTGATGATGAGGGGACATATGTTTGGTTTGTGAATCTTTGCTTTAGGTAAGGAGGATAAACCATTCTTATTGGTAAGCAACATATAATAGGAAAATTTTATTATCATGTAAAATAGCTTCACTATTAAGATGCACAAGTATAAAAAGCTTTATTGTTACCACACATAAAATAGGGTGCTCATAATCGCTCGAGTGTTTTGATCTCTAACGAGGTACAACTTTTAACTTCTGCCTTAAAACCATTAAAAATCATAAAAGTAACCTTACAACATACATCCCACCTTCAATAGAAACATAAATTTGTGCCATGAAGAAGAATTAATTCCTGGAATCGCCACTTTTATGGATAAAAACTTAACATAATGATCTTGGCTTATCATTTTTGCAGCATTTTTAGTGATCAGAATAACTTCATGATCATTTTTATCATTACCTCATCTGAATTTTATGTTTAATGACACTTCAAAAAAATGATGGAATGTTGCAATGATGCAAGTGCTTGCTTGATAAAAGTAGAGCAAAGTGAATATTACAAAGCCACAAAAAGAATAATAGTTTTACTTTGTTGTAAAATGTAAATATCATTTATTTATGTGCATGTCGCATAAATAATAGTGGAGAAATTTGGGGTCAAATGAAGATAAGGATAGAAAATTCAGTTAGGTAGAGATAAGCTTTCATGAANGGGTCAAATGAAGATAAGGATAGAAAATTCAGTTAGGTAGAGATAAGCTTTCATGAGCAATGCTTTTTGATTGTTTATAATTCAAGTAGCTTTCCAGTTGGTGTATCTACCAGCTGAGAATAGATCTACAACTGTGCTATTCTACTCAACAAACATGTATAATTTATTAGAAAATAAGGAGCTACTAAATTTGGATATAGTGCAGCATTTAATATCTTATAATCAGGTTTTTCTATAGAAAGAGAGCTTATAAGGTTAGAAAAACATGCAGTTTACATTTTACAAATACTTGCAATTTTAGAGAAAGCATGACAGGACAAAAGCAAGCATTTTACATTTTAAAAATGCCAAAAAATTTAGGAATATATATAGCTTGTGTCTAAACGAGCCGAACTTGAGTAAATAAACATTTNCTACAATTGTGCTATTCTACTCAACAAACATGTATAATTTATTAGAAAATAAGGAGCTACTAAATTTGGATAGAGTGCAGCATTTAATATCTTATAATCAGGTTTTTCTATAGAAAGGCAGCTTATAAGGTTAAGAAAAACCATGCATTTTACATTTTACAAATACTTGCAATTTTAGAGAAACCATGATAGAACAAAAGCAAGCATTTTACTTTTTAAAAATGCCAAAAATTTTAGGAATATATATAGCTTGTGTCTGAACGAGCCGAACATGAGTAAACAAACATTCATTCGTGTTCAACTTATTTATAAACCGAGCTCAAAAAATTTGTTCATGTTCAGCTTGTTTACTTAACAAACCAAAAGAACACGAGTGTTTTAACAACCCTACTCACAAGTAACAAAGTCTTGCTTAATTCATTATATAATATATATATCATCTTAATGTAACTATCTTGGTCATTTTGATCAGCTTGAGCTATTTTTTTTTGCTCGGATGCATGATTTGATGCTTTCATATTGGTTTATGGTTCTATTCTTCGTTCATAAGATAAACAACAATGAGCCAGTCCAACCTTCTACTTTTAAAGTCATATTTGTTATTCACAAGACTAGACTAGCTTTACTTTTATGGTAAGCAAAATCATCAAATATTTAATTTTTTTTTTTTACGTATTGAACAAATGATTATATTCATGATAGAAAAAAATTATTAAATTGCCTAAACTGTGTAAGAAAAAATTGCTAAAATTTATTATTTATATAAAAAAAATCTCAAATTTCAAAGTGGGCGATTATGTACTCCGGACATAAGTTGGTTCTGTCAATATTATTCAGGAAAAACAAATAACAATATGCTTATTGCTCCATACTTCATTATTGAGTTTAATATGATTTAAATAGAAACTACAATATCATTGAACATTAAGGTCATCACCTTATTTTTATTGATAACTTGTGGGAAAAAAAAATGCCAAAAAATTTTGAATATTAAAGTGTTGAAAGTTTCAAATATAGTAGGAGTTAAATACAAATTAATGAACTAAAATGTAAGTAGCCGTGGCAAGGGGGAGGGGGCACAGGCGACAAAAATCCTAAGGAGGCAACGGTGGTGGTGTTGACGGTTAGCTATGTCAACGATGATGGCCAAGAACCACAACAGTGGTAGTGGGCGATAATAGTTGAGAATCACGAGCACAATAGGNATATAATATATATATATATCATCTTAATGTAACTATCTTGGTCATTTTGATCAGCTTGGGCTAATTTTTTTTTGCTCGGATGCATGATTTGATGCTTTCATATTGATTTATGGTTCTATTCTTCGTTCATAAGATAAACAACAATGAGCTGGTCCAACCTTCTACTTTTAAAGTCATATTTGTTATTCACAAGACTAGACTAGCTTTACTTTTATGGTAAGCAAAATCATCAAATATTTAATTTTTTTTACGTATTGAACAAATGATTATATTCATGATAGAAAAAATTATTAAATTGCCTAAACTATGTAAGAAAAAATTGCTAAAATTTATTATTTATATAAAAAAAATCTCAAATTTCAAGGTGAGCGATTATGTACTCTGGACATAAGTTGGTTCTGTCAATATTATTCAGGAAAAACAAATAACAATATGCTTATTGCTCCATACTTCATTATTGAGTTTAATATGATTTAAATAGAAACTATAATATCATTGAACATTAAGGTCATCACCTTATTTTTATTGATAACTTGTGGGAAAAAAAAAATTGCCAAAAAATTTTGAATATTAAAGTGTTGAAAGTTTCAAATATAATAGGAGTTAAATACAAATTAATGAACTAAAATGTAAGTAGCCGTGGCAAGGGGGAGGGGGCAAAGGCGACGAAAATCCTAAGGAGGCAACGGTGGTGGTGTTGACGGTTAGCTATGTCAACGATGATGGCCAAGAACCACAACAATGGTAGTGGGCGATAATAGTTGAGAATCACGAGCACAATAGCAAAAAATTTAGATGTCATCAAATTTGTACAATTTCTAAATGTTAACAAAAAAGATATAAGAAGATTTTCAAATCCTATAAAATTTTAGTTTGCATTTTGTTTTTTATTACTTGTAATCAAATACCAGCATGTTGGCATACAAGTATAAGGTATGCAATGCATCTCTAATCTTTCCGATCAAGCAACCTCTGAATGTAACTATCCTATAATTGAAAGAACATTAGTATTATGCTTAAGCGTGAGTTCAAGATCCCAAACAATGGTGCATAATAGTGGATAATCTCTAGTTTGATAGTATGGGAGTTTACGACATTGATGATGATGATTTTTAAGATGCATATATATCAATACAACATTGACATCTTATTAACACAAGTTTAAGTCTTTCATCATTTGTAATAATAGGAAGGGCCGCCACATCATTAGGTGTCCCCCCTTCTATTACAAGTAACAATGTCAAACAAATCATTCTTGGTGACACCAAATAAATTTTCTTTACATATATTTATAGAATTAAAATGGCCTTAAGTTTGCCATATCTAAATTTGTAAGTCGTGTTTGATCCATATTTATCCATGGACACATCACCGAAGTTTAAACACATAAGGAGAGAGAGAAAGAGAGAGAGAGAAACTAGAGAGCTCTAGAATTCTATATTTGTAGTAATGGAGACATTTATGTATAAACCTAAAGTTGTCTTTAACTTCGGTACAATATTTGACAATCTTTCAATAAAAAGTACATCAAATTACATTAAAATACATAAAAGTAAAGGGGATCATGTTGTATCCCATGACAATGTCATTTTGTCACTTGTGGCCAATAAAGTGTTAAGGTTCTCTAAGCAAATTGCGAATATGAAGTAGTCAGCTTTGATACGCCACCAATAAATTTTCATCATTCACCACGGATCTCAAGTCATGACACGAATCTCGAGGCATTATTTTGAGGGAGAAATGTTTAAATTTTGATAAAAAGTCATCCAGAGCTCCAATTTCAGCAAACTTATTGTCATACTGACTGACTTGATGAGACAAACATAATGATATCAAAGTTAGTGCAATCTGAGTCAAATCAAGCCCAAATCAAGTGATTAAACCATTATTGAAAGATTTCCGAACGCATTTGAAAAGTTAAATGAATGTCGAATTCAGCGAGTTTATAGTCGAATCGAACGCCTCGCCAAGGAGAATCCAATGAGCCCAAAATCACTCAATTCCAACATCATTACAATATCCAAATGTCCTTTAAACACCGTCTGATTGAAGAAAGCTATCCAGACTGTTTGATCAAAATAATTACTATTCCTGCATTAATTACACTCAGAACACTATAAATAGAGTCTCACCTCTCTTATGAGGGGGACTTAAGCCTTGAAAGAGAAATTGAAGCTTTGAGAAGGAGTTGAAGTCTAGCACCACCACCGACTGTCATCGACCACCATAGTTCGTCGTCGACCAATGCCGATCGTCGTTGACCACCGCTAACCTCGGTCGACCACCGCCGACCGCCTTTGATCCCTGCCGACCTTTGTCGACCACCGTCTATAGTCGATGACCTTCGTCTACTACTGCATATGTAATTAATAGGTATGAAAAACATAATTACTCTTTCTCATTTGTGGGACAAGGGATTTCTGTAATCACCAATCAATGGTGGGTTTTCGCAACTATACTAGGCACCGTGATTTTTCTCTTTCCGGTTTTTGTACGTTAAAACTTCTAGAGCTGTCACTGCTTATTTCTCTTTCATCTGTGTGTGTGTTGAATTTTCGTACCATGCTAAGTCGATAATTCTTTACTCTACCGCCGCGGATTTTCTAGCATGCACCAAGCTTGATAGCTTGTTGTGACATAATTAGTTATTGAGCAAACTTAATGGTCTTATGACCTGAAAAACGAGTTAGAATTATGAGCCTTGAACTATATATGGTCCAATAAACTGCTTATTTGAGTAGATCTAACCCAAACTTATTCACAGATTTTGTTTAATATGTTGTTGGGCCAATCTCATGTCGTGGATTATTTGGGTGTGCCGTGCTTAATTATCGAAAGTAAATGAAAGGGTTACATGTATGCACCACATGATATAGAGAAAAATTTGCAATAAATTGAACTTATTTTTATTCACTCGTCGAACAAATACAAAAATAATTTCTTATCTCATCTTGGTAGTCATGAAAATATTTAAGTTATGATGATCACCAAATAATAATGCATTACTGGCATGCTTGTCAGGTTATATGGATTACTGTCGTCAATAAAAATGATGTTAATAAAAATGATGATGATGATGATGATGATGATGATGATGATGATGATGATGATGATAATGAGTGGGCATATATTTGGCTTGTAGACCTTTGCATTATGCAAGGAGAATAAACCATTCTTACTAGTAAGCAATATAGAATAGGAAAAAAATATAATCATGTAAATTTGCTTCATTATTAGGATGTACAAGTATAAAAAGCTTTCTTTTTTACGACACAAAAAACGGGGGTGCCCCTAATTGCTTGAGTGCTATGATCTCTAACAAGGTAGTTGTGATATGAAGAAGAATTAATTCTTGGAATTGCCACTTTTTATGACAAAAAAATTAACATAATGATCGAGGCTTATCACTTTTGCAGCATTTTTAGTGATCAGAATGTCTGGATAATCATTTTTATCATTACCTTATCTAAATCTTATGTTTACTTTGTTGTAAAATGAAATGTTGCAATGATGCAAGCGTTTGCTTGATAATTATAGAGCAAAGTGAACATTATAAAACCACAATAATAATACTGGTTTTACTTTGTTGTAAAATGTTAATATCATTTATTCATGTGCATATCACATAAATAATGGTGGAGAAATTTGGGTCAAATGAAGATAAGGATAGAAAATTCAGTTAGGTAGAAATATGCCTTTATGAGTAATGCTTTTCTATTATTTAGAATTCAAGTAGCTTTCCAGTTGTTATATCTACCGGTTGAGAATAGAATTGCAATTTTGTTATTCTACTCAACAATCATAAGTTATTAGCAAATAATGGTCTGCTAAATTTGGATAGAGTGCAACAATTAAATTCTTATAATTAGCGCAAAAGCATGCATTGTACATTTGAAAATGCCAAAACTTTTATGTAATTTGTATATGGTTTCAACAACATTTATTGCTCTGATATTTATAAGGGGGATAGTATTAGTGCGAAATGAAGATTAGACCGTTGGCCTTCTTTAATCAGTTGATCTCCAATCAATCGGTTTCATGACATGCAATTGACGAATATCCGAAGGTTCATCTTCTTGTGGTCGACCCCTATCTGAGCAGTCTCCAAGTCAGCCAACCTTTAGCTCGGTCGGCTTTTGGGTCGGTTGTCTCTTGGTCGACCCCTCGATCGATCTCCAATCTCTAGTTCGGTCGGCCCTTGGGTATCTTAGTTTATTCTAATGGGGCTTCATCTGATAGCAAGTGCTCTACTCTGAGTCATTCGATCTGTGAAATATTCTGGTTAAAAAGTCTTTTGATTGTATGTATAACAATTTATTTATCATTTTGTTGATATTATATCAGGACTCTTAACGCAGAGCTATGTTTGAAGTCCAATGAAATAAGATCACGTGGAGGTGACAGAAAAAAAAAATCGTTTTAGCGCAGGGGAATATTCACTCCGTGTTATTCTACATTATTCAGGTGTTATTGTGGTGATATTCATTTGTTATTTTGTTCTGGGAATATTCTCGGTGTTGTGTTATAATAACACAATAACATATCAATACAACCACAATAACACCTGAATAATGCGAAATAACACAGGCGTAATATTCTCCTATGCTGCCTGGCCAGATCAAAGAAAAGCGCGTGTGTTTCTTCAAAGCCACATATCCACGTATCAATGGACTCCGAACATAACTTCAAGTTAGGATTCTTGATGCAATATTTTTCCCACAATTAATACTATAACCATGAAGGTGATGATTCGCTTGCCTCTTGATTCCCAGCGCGTTTTCATTTTGCTTTCGTGTGCTCGGTTATTTCTTCTACAAACGCCAGTTGGGATTTCTTANTCTCACCTCTCTTATGAGGGGGACTTAAGCCTTGAAAGAGAAATTGAAGCTTTGAGAAGGAGTTGAAGTCTAACACCACCGCCGACCGTCGTCGACCACCATAGTTCGTCGTCGACCAATGCGGACCGTCGTTGACCACCGCTAACCTCGGTCGACCACCGCCGACCGCCTTCGATCCCTGCCGACCTTTGTCAACCACCGTCTATAGTCGATGACCTTCGCCTACTACTGCATATGTAATTAATAGGTATGAAAAACATAATTACCCTTTCTCATTTGTGGGACAAGGGATTTTTGTAATCACCAATCAATAGTGGATTTTCGCAACTATACTAGGCACCGTGATTTTTCTCTTTCCGGTTTTTGCACGTTAAAACTTCTAGAGTTGTCACTGCTTGTTTCTTTTTCATCTGTGTGCGTGCTGAATTCTCGTACAATGCTAAGTCGATAATTCTTTACTCTACCGCCGCGTATTTTCTAGTATGCATCAAGCTTGATAGCTTGTTGTGACATAATTAGTTATTGAGCAAACTTAATGGTCTTATGACCTGAAAAACAAGTTAGAATTATGAGGCTTGAACTATATATGGTTCGATAAACTGCTTATTTGAGTAGATCTAACCCAAACTTATTCACAGATTTTGTTTAATATGTTGTTGGGCCAATCTCATGTCGTGGATTATTTGGGTGTGCCGTGCTTAATTATCGAAAGTAAATGAAAGGGTTACATGTATGCACCACATGATATAGAGAAAAATTCGCAATAAATTGAACTTATTTTTATTCATTCGTCGAACAAATACAAAAAAATTTTCTTATATCATCTTGGTAGTCATGAAAATATTTAAGTTATGATGATCACCAAACAATAATGCATTACTAGTATGCTTGTCAGGTTAAATGGATTACTGTCGTTAATAAAAATGATGATGATAATGAGTGGGCATATATTTGGCTTGTAGACCTTTGCATTATGCAAGGAGAATAAACCATTCTTACTAGTAAGCAATATAGAATAGGAAAAAAATTATAATCATGTAAATTTGCTTCATTATTAGGATGAACAAGTATAAAAAGCTTTATTTTTCGGGGGTGCTCATAACTGCTTGAGTGCTATGATCTCTAACAAGGTAGAGAATCATATGAGTACCCTTACACCTTAGGTCCCAACTTCAATAGAAAAAAAGAAGTTGTGATATGAAGAAGAAATAATTCTTGGAATTGCCACTTTTTATGACAAAAAAAATTAACATAATGATCGAGGCTTATCACTTTTGCAGCATTTTTAGTGATCAGAATGTATGGATAATCATTTTTATCATTACCTTATCTAAATCTTATGTTTACTTTGTTGTAAAATGGAATGTTGCAATGATGCAAGCGTTTGCTTGATAATTATAGAGCAAAGTGAACATTATAAAGCCACAATAATAATACTGGTTTTACTTTGTTGTAAAATGTAATTATCATTTATTCATGTGCATATCACATAAATAATGGTGGAGAAATTTTGGTCAAATGAAGATAAGGATAGAAAATTCAGTTAGGTAGAAATATGCCTTTATGAGTAATGCTTTTCTATTATTTAGAATTCAAGTAGCTTTCCAGTTGTTATATCTACCGGTTGAGATAGAATTGCAATTTTGTTATTCTACTCAACAATCATAAGTTATTAGAAAATAATGGTCTGCTAAATTTGGATAGACTGCAACAATTAAATTCTTATAATTAGCGCAAAAGCATGCATTGTACATTTAAAAATGCCAAAACTTTTTATGTATTTTGTTTATGGTTTCAACAACATTTATTGCTCTGATATTTATAAGAGGGTTAGTATTAGTGCGAAATGATGATTATACTGTTGGCCTTCTTTAATCAGTTGATCTCCAATCAATCAGTTTCATGACATGCAATTGATGAATATCTGAAGGTTCATCTTCTTGATGGTCGACCCCTATCTGAACAGTCTCCAAGTCAGCCAACCTTTGGCTCGGTCAGCCTTTGGGTCGGTTGTCTTTTGGTCGACCGCTCGATCGATCTCCAATCTCTAGTTCTGTTGGCCCTTGGGTATCTTAATTTATTCTCATGAGGCTTCATCTGATAACAAGTGCTCTACTCTGAGTCATTCGATCTGTGAAATATTCCGGTTAAAAAGTTTTTTGATTGTATGTATAATAATTTATTTATCATTTTGTTGATATTACATCAGGACTCCTAACGTAATATTATGTTCGGAGTCCAATAAAATAACACCACGTGGAGGTGACAGAAAAAAAATCGTTTTAGCGTAGGGGTATATTCCCTCCGTGTTATTCTACATTATTCATGTGTTATTGTGGTGATATTCATGTGTTATTTTGTTCTGAGAATATTCTTGGTGTTATAATAACACAATAACATATCAATACCACCACAATAACACCTGAATAATGCGAAATAACACAGGAGTAATATTCTCCTATGCTGCCTGGCCAGATCAAAGGAAAGCGCATGTGTTTCTTCAAAGCCACATATCCACATATCAGTGGACTCCGAACATAACTTCACGTTAGGATTCTTGATGTAATATTTTTCCCACAATTAATACTATAACCATGAAGGTGATGTTTCATTTTGCTTTCGTGTGTGCCTCTTGATTCCCAGCGCGTTTTCATTTTGCTTTCGTGTGCTCGGTTATTTCTTCTACAAACGGCAGTTGGGATTTCTTAATTTTAATTTTATTATTTTAATATTCTTATATACATAATAATTTTTTAGTGATTAAAAATACTTATAAAAACTAAATGAAAGTATTCCGACATAAATTGTATGGGGTAATGCTTGAGAAATTACAAAAAAGATCATAATTTTCTAATAGTCATTATAGAATGCAAGTACCCCTCGTAATTTTTTTCTGAAAAACAGCAAAATATAATGCTGTCAGGTGCCATAAAATATGATACATACATTAAGTTAAGAAACCCCCTTTTATATAATGGTATTAAAAAAAAGGGTTCTGCAAATAAAGTGCTATAATGATGCTGACATCAAGTTGGAATAAGTAAATAAGTCATGCTTACACCCAAACCAAGATAATCAATCTTATCTCTAGCTCNACTAAATGAAAGTATTCCGACATAAATTGTATGGGGTTGTGCTTGAGAAATTACAAAAAAGATCATAATTTTTTAATAGTCATTATAGAATGCAAGTACCCCTCGTAATTTTTTTCTGAAAAAACAGCAAAATATAATGCTGTCAGATGCCATAAAATATGATACATACATTAAGTTAAGAAACCCCCTTTTATATAATGGTATTAAAAAAAAGGGTTCTGCAAATAAAGTGCTATAATGATGCTGACAGCAAGTTGGAATAAGTAAATAAGTCATGCTTACACCCAAACCAAGATAATTAAACTTATCTCTAGCTACCATTTAATTTTCTAGCATTTTTCATGTTCCCAAAGCACCCTCTTTTGTGGAGTTTTCAGAAAACGGCACTCTTGAATTTAAACTCTTTCGTCCAACAAACCGTACTTTCAGAGGCGCATAGCTCACGCAAAACAACAGCTACCCATTTGGTTCCCAGCTCCGTTAAAAGTTCCTTCCCATCTTACCCTTTAATTCAAAAATTAAAAATCGCTCCTTTATTCTATTTTCTCTTCCTTTCCNCAAACCGTACTTTCAGAGGCGCATAGCTCACGCAAAACAACAGCTACCCATTTGGTTCCCCGCTCCGTTAAATTCCTTCCCATCTTACCCTTTAGTTCAAAAATTAAAAATCGCTCCTTTATTCTATTATCTCTTCCTTTCACCAATCTCTTCTCTTCAGCTTCCTCTTCTTCTCCTTTCAATTCTTACCAACAAACACATTTGCTTCTTNTCTTATGCTTATTTTAATTTATTTATTGGTAATTTTAAATAAAGATTTGATTACTGTTAATTTGAATGTAGTTATTTTTCTATTGTTTTGCATGTGGTTATTGAAATAATGAATCTCATTATTTAAGTTTGAATGTTGGCTTGTCAGGGTTGTGTATCTTACAATATGGCACATGATGCTATGTTGTGGATGCATGTGAGCTTTAAAGTGTGTGATCATGTCCCTTTAAGAGATATACTTTATGTTAAAAATGATGACATTAAAGTCTCTGAAAGCATTCTTTAAGCAACAATCATTGGCTTTAAACTTTGATAAATGTTTTTTAAGGATTGAGATTTCTTTCTACATGAATTTTCATAATAATATAGAACTAAGGTCTCTCAAAGATTGTCTGTGGATGCTAAATATTCTCTTGAGAATACTAAAAGACTGGGATTGTTTATATTTTAATTTAAAATAAAACATGTGGATTAATATATGTTGAGGAATTAGGGCGAAGAAAAACAATAATCGACAAAAATCCAGAAGAACACAAAGATTTAACGAGCTTCGACAAAAATGCCTACATCATCGGGAGCAGAGCAACGTATTTCTTTCAATATTAAAAAAAAGTTACAGAATAGAGAGATACATCCTGAGGTTACTAACATGTCTATTTATAACCCCATAAGTAAACCCTAGACACAATATGTAATTACAACATTACACCTGTACCGTACCACAGGGCTTTGCCTCCACACCCCCAACCCATGTAACTTCCCAATTTGGACAGATTCTTCCGCTCCGCTCCGCTTCGATTCAGCGTCTGTCTCTATATGGTATATGAGTCATACCATAATAAATCTTCACTTTGGCGAATATCCAGCCCATTAGAAGAAAAATACCCNCACCTGGTTCTTAGCCAGATAAATAGCACTCTGACTGTCACAATGTAACTGAACTCCACCTTGCTCAACGCCCAGTTCCTTTACTAGCCCAACAAGTCATAAGGCTTCTTTAGCAGCTACTGTCATGTACTCTGCTTCAGTTGTAGATAATGCCACAATAGACTGAATTGTTGATTTCTAACATATAGACCTTCCACCAAGAGTAAACACATACCTAGTTGTAGACCTTCTGTCATCCAAATCACGTGCATAGTCTGAATCAACATCTCCCACAACTGAAGGATCATTCTGCTGACTGCCAAAAATAATTCCATGTCCTACAGTGCCCTTCAGATACCTGAAAATCCACTTGATTACTTCTCAATGTTGCCTTCCGGGTTTAGCCATGTATTTGCAGACTTGACTAACAGCATGAGCTAAATCAGGACGAGTACATACCATTGCATATATTAAACAGCCAACTGCACTAACATATGGAACATTTGTCGTGTCTTCAATTTATGTATCAGTCTTAGGACACTGTTATGAAGAAAGCTTAAAATGATTTGTCAAAGGAGTGCTCACAGGCTTTGTTTTGCTCATCTCAAACATTTCCAGCACTTTCTCAACATAGCCTCGTTGAGATAAACATAATCGTCTTGAGCCTCTGTCTTGATGAATCTTCATTCCAAGAATCTTCTTTGTAGGACCCAAGTCTTTCATGTCAAATTTCTGACTCAATAAAGCTTTCAAACCACAGACATCATTCATATTCTTTGCAGCAATCAGTATATCATTAACATACAGTAACAGAAAAATAATAGAACCATCATCAAGACTCTTCACATAAACATAACAATCATACTCACATCGCTTGTAGTTAATCTGTATCATGTAGGAGTCAAACCGCTTGTACCATTGTCTTGAAGACTGTTTTAACCCATACAACAATTTATTTAACCTGTAAACCAGATGCTCCTGTCCAGGTTGAGTGAACCCTTCTGGCTGCTCCATGTAAATCTGCTCCTCCAAATCACCATGCAAGAAAGCAATTTTAACATCCATCTGCTCCAAATGCAAGTCTCAAATAGCTACTAATGCAAACACTGCTTTGATTGAAGTATGTCTGACCACAGAAGAAAATATTTCATCATAATTTATCCCCTCTGCTGTGAAAATTCATTTACAACCAGTCGAGCCTTGAACTTTTCCCCTTCTTTTTATGATATTGCTGGTTTCTTTTTGTAGACCCATTTGCACACAATAGTCGTCTTTCCCTCTAGAAGTTGAACTAGCTCCAAAGTACGGTTTTTCTGCAAAGTCTCAATCTCCTCAACCATTGCATCCATCCATTTCTCTCTTTCCTGACTAGTGATAGCTCATTGAAAAGTGACTGGATCATCGCTGCTGATGAGAAGTGCACATGAGACTAAGTCTTCATAACCCAATCTGCTAGGAGGTCTTACATTGGTGCTTCTCTGTCTATCTCTGACTAGATTATAATTATGTAGATCATCTGAAATAGAATCACCAGGTGTTGGATTTGAACTTTCACCTCTCTGTTGTTCTAAATCCATCTACACTACATTTGAACTGAAACTCTTCTCTGACATATTGTCTTGATTCTGCTGTAACATAAACTGCTCATCAAAACTTGCATCTCTGCTGATCACCATCTTCTTTGCAATCGGATCTCAAAACTTGTATCCTTTCACAGCTTTCTTGTAGCCCAGAAAGTTGCACTTCTTGGATTTTACATCAAGTTTGGATCTTTCATCTCCAGGTACATGCACATAAGCAGGACATCCAAAAATCTGTAAATGATCAAATTTAACTGGATTATCTGTCCATACCTCTTCTGCGACCTTGCCACCCAATGATGCTCGAAGTGATATATTGATGAGATGGCATGTCATATTCACAGCCTCTGCCCAGAAACTCTTAGGAAGCCTTGCATTCAGTCTCAAGCACCTTGCCCTTTCAGTTAAAGACATGTTCATCCTTTCTGTCACACCATTCTGCTGTGGTGTCTTCCGCACTGAAAAATGTCCTTAAATTCCATGCTCCTCACAGAACTTCTGAAACTGCGAATCCGTGTACTTTGTGCCATTATCAAATCTCAAATACTTGATCTTTCTGCCAGTTTGGTTCTCCACCTCAGTTTTCCATAGCTTGAATTTATAGNTATTTTATATTATTTTTTATGTTTTATTTAAATAACATTAAAATTCATTATTTAAGAATCTTTCGTGCTAAATTTGAGCTGAACATGAGTTTCAAAGGAAAAGATTAATTTGAATCAAGCCAAAAACAAACATTGCTATTCATGTTCAATTTTGAATTAAGAAAATTTGAATGAGCCGAACATGAACTAGCACTCTGCCATTCACGTGCAATTTTGAATAAAGAAAATTTGAACAAGNTTTGAGCTGAACATGAGTTTCAAAGGAAAAGATTAATTTGAATCAAGCCAAAAACAAACATTGCTATTCATGCTCAATTTTGAATTAAGAAAATTTGAATGAGCCGAACATGAACTAGCACTCTGCCATTCACGTGCAATTTTGAATAAAGAAAATTTGAACAAGCCGAACATGAACAAGCACTCTGCTAGCTCAAACATTGTTTGTTCACTCCCCAACTCACCATACAAGTTGATACAAGCTGTTTGGCAGATTGCCCATTGTCCTAATTATTTCCANCCAACTCACCATATAAGTTGATACAAGCTGTTTGGCAGATTGCCCATTGTCCTAATTATTTCCAAACAATACCCACCTCTCTCTATTATTTTGTCAAACGCTAATAGGCATCAGAAACCATTCTTGCTTTAAAACTCTGACTATTATAGTGTCCCTCTGAAGTTCTGTNAATAGGCATCAGAAACCATTCTTGCTTTAAAACTCTGACTATTACAGTGTCCCTCTGAAGTTCTGTTTTTTTTTTTACTTACTGCTGTTATGATTTCTATCCTTCCTGCTCAAAATAGGCCTGGTTTAGAGAACTTCCATCTGGCGTGCTCGATCCCCTATCACCTGAGAGGGTAATGCAATGTCAAACAGAAGGAGATTGCGGACAACTTGCAGAAAGCCTTCCACCTACCGAGGCTTCACTCCTCAACTGGGCCATAAATTTAATGGCTGATGTCGTTCAGGAAGAACATGAAAACAAAATGAATGCCCGTAATGTCGCATTGGTCTTCGCTCCAAATATGACCCAGGTAATGAAGCATCATCATCATCATCATCATCAGATAGTACCGTTTTAGCATTAAATAATTCTATTTAAAAAATCTTAAAAATTTTCATTTTTATGGTGAATTCAGATGGCAGATCCATTGACCGCATTGATGTATGCAGTGCAAGTGATGAATTTTCTAAAGATGTTGATACTCAAGACAATCAAAGAAAGACAAGCTTCTCCAGTGGAGGACTCTAAAACTCCCCCTCCTGATCCTTACGAGGAAAATGGCCATCAAAGTCCTGAACTCCAATTGGAAATTCAACGTGAAGAGATAACAGATCAAGCTTTTGTTTCAGAGGATCCCATCCTTGATGATCAAACTCACCTTCCAGAAGAAAACCCTTCAGAAGATGGCAAGAAGGATGCTGCATTACAGGAGTTGGCAGATCCAGGGATCACTGAATCTTCCACCGCAGAACTAGAAACTGTTACTGAGGTCTTCACTAAAGTTCATGTGAACTCTCGTAGAACGAGAACTGGTCAAGCAAGCAATTCGAAGCAGAAGAAAACTCGAAAGTTTAGCAGACAATCAACCGCTAAATCGAAATCGATCACACAGGCGGAGAAGTCGAAATCAACAAGCATTGTTAGCCGTATAAACTCCAAATCAGAACGTGCAGAAGCGTGGAGGTAAAAATCTGATTTCTGTTAGTAAACCATTTGAATTGTGACTGACTTAACGGTCATCTCCCAAGAGGAGGGGGTCTGTGACATACTTATGCTTTTGTTTGTATGCTGCTTGGGTTGGCTGTTTTCTTTTCATGTTTGAATATTTTCCAAACTAACTCTTCCCGGATTTCTGAAAATTATGTTTTCTTCGATGTTTGCTTCTTGATTTCCTCTTATTTCCTTAGTGGATAGAATTGAAGATGTACAGAATCTTAATACTGATTGATGTTTATCTTTGTTGGATCATGTTGATAAGAATTGAGTTTATAGAATGAATCTTTTGTTATTTTTTGTTAGGGATATATAGCCTAAAATCTTATGCTTATTTTAATTTATTTATTGGTAATTTTAAATAAAGATTTGATTACTGTTAATTTGAATGTAGTTATTTTTCTATTTTTTTGCATGTGGTTATTGAAATAATGAATCTCATTATTTAAGTTTGAATGTTGGCTTGTGAGGGTTGTGTATCTTACAATATGGCATATGATGCTATGTTGTGGATGCATGTGAGCTTTAAAGTGTGTGATCATGTCCCTTTAAGAGATATACTTTATGTTAAAAATGATGACATTAAAGTCTCTGAAAGCATTCTTTAAGCAACAATCATTGGTTTTAAACTTTGATAAATGTTTTTTAAGGATTGAGTTTTCTTTCTACATGAATTTTCATAATAATATAGAACTAAGGTCTCTCAAAGATTGTCTGCGGATGCTAAATATTCTCTTGAGAATACTAAAAGACTGGGATTGTTTATATTTTAATTTAAAATAAAACATGTGGATTAATATATGTTGAGGAATTAGGGCGAAGAAAAACAGTAATCGACAAAAATCCAGAAGAACACAGAGATTTAACGAGGTTCGGCAAAAATGTCTACGTTCTCGGGAGCAGAGCGACGTATTTCTTTCAATATTAAAAAAAAAATTATAGAATAGAGGGATACCTCCTGAGGTTACTAACAGGTCTATTTATAACCCCATGAGTAAACCCTACACAGAATATGTAATTACAACATTAAACCTGTACCGTACCACGGGGCTTTGCCCCCACACCCCCAACCCATGTAAGTTCCCAATTTGGACAGATTCTTCCGCTCCGCTCCGCTTCGATCCAACATCTGTCTCTATATGGTATATGAGTCATACCATAATAAATCTTCACTTTGGCGAATATACAGCCCATTAGAAGAAAAATACCCGGGAGTTACACCTGTACCACCATAAGTTGGGCCACCATGCTTCTCTAGCAACTGCAAACATTCAACAAGTCCAAGCAATGCAAGAACTTGTTGATAGTACCAGACTTGATCAACATATCAGCTGCATTCTCATCAGTATGAACCTTCTGCAACAGTATCTCCCCAGAAATAATCATTCTCTGATCTTGTGATACCTGACATCAATGTGTTTGGTTCTCGCATGGTACACCTGGTTCTTAACCAGATAAATAACACTCTGACTGTCACAATGTAACTGAACTCCACCTTGCTCAACGCTCAGTTCCTTTACTAGCCCAGCAAGCCATAAGGCTTCTTTAGCAGCTACTGCCATGTACTCTGCTTCAGTTGTAGATAATGCCGCAATATACTGAATTGTTGATTTCCAATATATAGACCCTCCACCAAGAGTAAACACATACCCAGTTGTAGACCTTCTATCATCCAAATCACGTGCATAGTCTGAATCAACATATCCCACAACTGAATGATCATTCTGTTGACTGACAAAAATAATTCCATGTCCTACAGTGCCCTTCAGATACCTGAAAATTCACTTGATTACTTCTCAATGTTGCCTTCCAGGTTTAGTCATGTATTTGCAGATTTGACTAACAGCATGAGCCAAATCAAGAAGAGTACATAACATATATTAAGCAGCCAACTGCACTGACATATGGAATATTTGTCATGTCTTCAATTTATGGATCAGTCTTAGGACACTGTTCTGAAGAAAGCTTAAAATGATTTGTCAAAGGAGTGCTCACAGGCTTTGTTTTGCTCATCTCAAACATTTCCAGCACTTTCTCAACATAGCCTCGTTGAGATAAACATAATCATCTTGAGCCTCTGTCTCGATGAATCTCCATTCCAAGAATCTTCTTGGTAGGACCCAAGTCTTTCATGTCAAATTCCTGACTCAATAAAGTTTTCAAACCACGGACATCATTCATATTCTTTGCAGCAATCAATATATCATTAACATACAGTAACAGAAAAATAATAGAACCATCATCAAGACTCTTCACATAAACATAACAATCATACTCACATCGCTTGTAGTTAATCTGTATCATGTAGGAGTCAAACCGCTTGTACCATTGTCTTGAAGACTGTTTTAACCCATACAACGATTTATTTAACCTGCAAACCAGATGCTCCTGTCCAGGTTGAGTGAACTCTTTTGGTTGCTCCATGTAAATCTGCTCCTCCAAATCATCATGTAGGAAAGCAGTTTTAACATCCATTTGCTCTAAATGCAAGTCCCAAATAGCTACAAATGCAAACACTGCTTTGATTGAAGTATGTCTGACCACAGAAGAAAAGGTTTCATCATAATTTATCCCCTCTGCTGTGAAAATCCCTTTACAATCAATCGAGCCTTGAACTTTTCCCCTTCTTTTTATGATACTGTTGGTTTCTTTTTGGAGACCCATTTGCACACAGTAGTCGTCTTTCCCTCTGGAAGTTGAACTAGCTCCAAAGTACGATTTTTCTGCAAAGACTCCATCTCCTCAACCATTGCATCCATCCATTTCTCTCTTTCCTGACTAGTGATAGCTCCTTGAAAAGTGGCTGGATCATCGCTGCTGATGAGAAGTGCACATGAGACTAAGTCTTCATAACCCAATCTGCTAGGAGGTCTTACATTGGTGCGTCTTTGTCTATCTCTGGCTAGATTATAATTATGTAGATCATCTGAAATAAAATCACCAGGTGTTGGATTTGAACTTTCACCTCTCTGCTGTTCTAAATCCATCTGCACTACATTTGAACTGGAACTCTTCTCTGACATATTGTCTTGATTCTGCTGTAACATAAATTGTTCATCAAAACTTGCATCTCTGCTGATCACCATCTTCTTTGCAATCGGATCTCAAAACTTGTATCCTTTCACAGCTTTCTTGTAGCCCAGAAAGATGCATTTCTTGGATTTTGCATCAAGTTTGGATCTTTCATCTCCAGGTACATGCACATAAGCAGGACATCCAAAAATCTGTAAATGATCAAATTTAACTGAATTATCTGTCCATACCTCTTCCGCGACCTTGCCATCCAATGATGCTCGTAGTGATCTATTGATGAGATAACATGTCGTTTTCACAGTCTCTGCCCAGAAACTCTTAGGAAGCCCTGCATTCAGTCTCAAGCACCTTGCCTTTTCAGTTAAAGACATGTTCATCCTTTCTGTCATACTATTCTGTTGTGGTGTCTTCCGCACTGAAAAATGTCTTTGAATCCCATGCTCCTCACAGAACTTCTGAAACTGTGAATCCGTGTACTCTGTGCCATTATCAGATCTCAAATATTTGATCTTTATGTCAGTTTGGTTCTCCACCTCAGTTTTCCATAGTTTGAATTTATAGAAAACTTCAGATTTCTGCTTCAAGAAATACACCCAAACTTTCCTGGAGAAATCATCAATAAAGGTAACGAAATACTGATATCCTCCCAATGACAACTCCCTAGTAGGGCCCCATACATCAGAATGCACATAATCAAGAATCCCTTCAGTTTTATATTTTTCGGTCATAAAACTGACTCTAGTCTGTTTTCCAAGAATACATAACTTACAAAGATCGAGCTTGCAGCCTTTAACACCATGCGACAAGTTTCTTCTATGCAATTCCGCTATCCCACGTTCACTGAGATGACCCAGACGCATATGTCATAGCTTTGTACTGTCATTATCTGACTCCGCAGTATGAACTCCTCCTACAACTGTACTCCCTAACAGTCTGTAAATATTATATGCAGTCAACTTTTCTTTCATCACCGTCAATGCACCCTTAACAATTCTAATGGTTTCCCTATCCTCATCAGCCTTAGGAATAAAACCATTTATGTGTAGAGTGCCCAAGAAAATCAAATTCTTCTTCAGATCTGGAATATGTCTGACATCACATAACGTTCTAACAGTGTCATCATACATCTGAATTCTGACTTCTCCAATACCAACTATATTGCAGCATCTATCATCACCCAAATAGACTGAGCCAGAATTAGTTAATCATTTCTGTGTAGAGTGCCCAAAGAAATTAGATTCTTCTTCAAATCTGGAATATGTCTGACATCACATAACGTTCTAACTGTGTCAACATACATCTGAAGTCTGACTTCTCCAATATCAGTAATATTGCAATATTTATCATCTCCTAAATAGACTGAGCCAGAATTAGGGTCCGTTTGGGGCAGCTTATAAGTGCGGGCGGCGTTTTGAAAACGCCACAGTACTGTTTGGATAGGACGTTTCGTCAAATTATCTAAAAACTGAGTTTTGTATTTCTGAAGCACGCGGCCCGTGGGGGTCACCCCGCGGTCCGCGTTTTCGTTCGCATTATTACGCCCGTGCCCTGCTCGCAGCGGAGGGTCTCGTTCGCATCTCCAGCCTCGCAACCCCACTTCACTGTCGTTCCTTCCATCCAAACCCTCATTTGTGAAGCAAGTGGGACTGTGAGAGCCATCAAGCCTTCGAGATCCACAAAATAGCGCCAGAAGAAGAAGAGCCATCAAGCCTTCGAGATCCGCTCATGGTGCCTGCTACCTAGGGCAAGCCAAGCGATCCATCTTCAGTTCACTCCACACGGCAAGCTCTACCCTAGTTAAAGGCCACGTTCTTTCCTTCTCTTCCAGGTAAAGGCCACGTCAATTTCAAAGCCCACCTACTTCCAACTTCAAAATCGCATGAAGGGAAGAAACCCACTATTGTTCTACTCGCTTCTCTCTGGTTTGGAACCGTGCAGTGAATGGGCTGTGGAGGGTTTCTCCTTGTCCTACAACTTTTTTCTGTCTAAGGAGAGCAGGAAGGAGATGAGAAAAGGATGAGAGGAGATGAACTGAATGGGCAGTAGGTAGTTGGCCGGAAAGATAAAAAAATTCCAGTGGAAAAAGAAGGACATCCGAATCATTTGTTGTTTCACGAAGCCCCTTGTATGCATCGCAATGTGTATTTTACCCTTTAGAAGTCAAAATAGTGGCATTTTAGATGTGATATGAAAGATTTGGGTGTTAGAAATGTAAAAGTCATAGGATAGGTGTTAGATATCTACATAGGAATTGGATGGTATATATGTAAATGCTTCCCAAGAAGTGTGACAAACTGGATTACTTGTAATTATACTTGATAGTACCATGATATTTTATTTGTCCCAGCATGCATTTATGTGGATATTGTGTATATTTGGAGATAAAAGTTGTTCAGATAATGCAAAAAGTGCTTCTATTACCTAAAATTTTGCGCATTTCTGTTGTCTTTTTCGTTCTTGTTCATCATTCTAAATTAGTTGAGGGGTGGACATTACTATTTTTATGTGCCAACTTTTTCATTTAACTAAATGCACTAACAAAACAACTAAACAATTTATTCAGTTAAAGGATAGAATAGTCAATTTTATAGAATCAGCGGTTTTCCAGACGCACTAACCAAACAACCAGACAACTTATCCGGATCAACTGGTCATCAGCAGATTATCAGGATCAGCTGCTTATCAGCAGAAGCTGGATAAGCTGCAGCTGCCCCAAACAGACCCTTAGTTAACATGTATGAAGTAAATCACTCTCTGTTAGGTGTTATATGATATGAACATCCTAAATCAAGAATCCATGCATCCGTGAACTGAGTTGATGAAACTGAAAGCATATCGCTATCACTACAATCTTGATTATTATTCTGTATCACATTTACAGACTTCGATGATGTATCACCTTTCTCCCCAGTCTGCTTCTTCGGCTTTGGACAATCTCTCTTCATATGACCTGGCTCATTGCACTTGTAGCAATGAATTTCCTTTTTGCCTTTGAACTTGGATCTGAAATTTCGCCTTCCAGAATGCTCCTTCTCTTTCTTCCTTCCACGATTCTGCTTACTCTTAACATATAAATTGTCACCGTGAGAGCTTTCCTCTGCATTTTGCTTCTGCTGGTTATGAGCCAACAACGCTGCAGTAATCTCATCAACTTTAATAGTTTCTTTCTCATATGTCAGAGTAGTCACCATGTGTTCATAAGAAGAGGGCAATGAACACAACAAAATCATTGTTCGATCTTCATCCTCAATACTCATATCAAGCCGTGACAGGTCTGTGATTATTTGATTGAAGTCATTAACATGCTGCGCAAGATCAGACCCTTCTTGCATCTTCAACCCATATAAATTTTGCTTCAGATACAATTGGTTCGTCAGAGATTTTTCCATAAACTGAGTTTCCAATTTCTTCCAAATCGCCCATGGAGATTTTAAATTCATCACGTGATACATAACCTCGTCTGCCAGACATAGACGTATCGTCGCTGCCGCTCACTATTGCAATTCTTCCCAATCTTCGTCATCCATGACATCTGGTTTCGTTGCCCTCAGGGCCTTTAAGATTTTCTGTTGCGCCAACAGATCTTTTATCCTGGTTTACCACAATCCGAAGTTAACAGTTCCGTCGAACTTCACCACCTCGAATTTTGCATCAGAAAATGTCATCTGAAAATTAATCTTGGTCTCCTTTTGGAACTAAATTCAGGAGAATATTCTCCTAATACAAATCAAAGATTCTCTTCCTTCCTTTCCTGCTCCTCTCGGTATCCAGTAAAGGCAGCCTCCTTTCCTTTAGAAGCAAATAATTTCTTTGGAAAGAATTGCTTTCCACCTGCAAATCCAACAGAATATTACTCTAATGTCCTTCCCTTTCAAATTCCTTATTCCTTTCCCCGGCAAGTCTCCAGCGGAAATCGCGCAGCTTCTTCAGCCTCGTGAACCTTCCTTTTCTGGCAGCGAATCTCTCAAAGCGACGTAGCGAAAGAACCCTCTGTCGCGAACCTCCCTGCTCCTGATTGTCGCAGAACTCTCTCCTGGTCGTGAAATGCTCTGTCTCCCCTTTGCGCGAATTCCTCTGTCTCGCCAAGGTCGAACGCGTTGTCGCGAGTTCCTTGGTCGCATGCCAAAGAAGCCCCGACTCCTCCACGATTCACCTCTATCCGGCGCGAATAGAACTGCCGCAAACCGCAGCCTCGTCTGTTCGCACGTCTTCGCGAATTGCACGCGATCTTCCAGCGAAAGATCTGCTTCGCCGCGAATGATCTGACTGTGGCGAACTCCGATCTCCCTGTTGGTTTTCAAAACCAAACTTTAGACNCTTGGTCTTCCTGTGGAGTTCGAACCTGAGGTCCCTCGTCGAGCCCCGAGTGCTAGGTTTTTCTTCTTTTTTACTCATATTGTGCTACACTTTTTGCTGTTTGAGAGGATTTGATGCTATCTTCTTGACTGGAGTTTGGGTTTCAGTTGTTTGAATTGTTATATTTTGGGCCAAACTCGAAGAAGATTTTATTTTTCGTAAGCCATGATGGTTTGGAGTTTTTCTCAAATGGATTTGAAGTTTTGGCCAACTTTTGCAATGTTGGGAATGGTGGTGAAGACATGATTTGTTGATGCGCAATGCTCTTTTTTCTTAATTTTTTTAGATGTTATTGTTGATTTTAATAATGCCTTTCTGAAATCATTTTGTTGCCCGTTGATGGTTGTTATTCTCTATCAAAATGCATGCCATGTTTTGAATTTTTTTTTCTTTTTACCATTATGTCTCATATTCTTCTCTTCTGAGTACTTAAGCATGACTTTTTAATACTGTATCGAATTCTGTAGGATTTATTCACATTCTTGGCATCTTAGATGGATGCTATGTGCTGGCTACTCGTTTCCAATATAAACTTCTAGATTTTATAGAAGCCCTAATAGATTGCTTCCCTGAAGCTCACGTGTGACAAGCTATGTTAGAATTTGTGACCCAAATTCTGCTGTCTGGGTTGAAAGATTGCAGTAAACCATATGCAGCGCAAAAAAAAATTATCTAAAATTTTTTGGGTGTTCTGTTGGAACTAATGATAAATTATCATCAGAAAGTAATTCATTTTGCTCTAAATTATGTGGTATGTCTTCTTTTAATCTTTGATATTTGATGAGAGATCGTTATGCGATTCATTCAAAAAATTTAAGCTAAATATACTCATAAATGTGCAATCATTATTTATACTCTCTTGCATCNAATTTTTTGGGTGTTCTGTTGGAACTAATGATAAATTATCATCAGAAAGTAATTCATTTTGCTCTAAATTATTTGGTATGTCTTCTTTTAATCTTTGATATTTGATGAGAGATCGTTATGTGATTCATTCAAAATATTTAAGCTAAATATACTCATAAATGTGCAATCATTATTTATACTTTCTTGCATTNTCTGGAATATGTCTGACATCACATAACGTTCTAACTGTGTCAACATACATCTGAAGTCTGACTTCTCCAATACCAGTAATATTGTAATATTTATCATCTCCTAAATAGACTGAGCCAGAATTAGTTAACATGTATGAAGTAAACCACTCTCTGTTAGGTGTTATATGATATGAACATCCTGAATCAAGAATCCATGCATCCGTGAACTGAGTTGATGAAACTGAAAGCATATCGCTATCACTACAATCTGAATTATTATTATGTATCACATTTACAGACTTCGATGATGTATCACCTTTCTCCCCAGTCTGCTTCTTCAGCTTTGGACAATCTCTCTCATATGACCTGGCTCATTGCACTTGTAGCAATGAATTTCTTTTTTGCCTTTGAACTTGGATCTGGAATTTCACCTTCCAGAATGCTCCTTCTCTTTCTTCCTTCCACGATTCTGCTTACCCTTAACATATAAACTGTCACCGTGAGAGCTTTCCTCTGCATTCTGCTTCCGCTGGTTATGAGCCAACAACGCTGCAGTAATCTCATCAACTTTGATTGTTTCTTTCTCATATGTCAGAGTAGTCACCATGTGTTCATAAGAAGAGGGCAATGAACACAACAAAATCATCGTTCGATTTTCATCCTCAATACTCACATCAAGCCGTGACAGGTCTGTGATTATTTGATTGAAGTCATTAACATGCTGCGCAAGATCAGACCCTTCTTGCATCTTCAACCCATATAAATTTT
This sequence comes from Phalaenopsis hybrid cultivar, assembly GCA_002079205.1. Classification (NCBI taxonomy): domain Eukaryota; kingdom Viridiplantae; phylum Streptophyta; class Magnoliopsida; order Asparagales; family Orchidaceae; genus Phalaenopsis; species Phalaenopsis hybrid cultivar. Next base: position 11,664 of record JXCR01113258.1, on the reverse strand, counting down.
GCTTAAGATACAATTGGTTCGTCAGAGATTTTTCCATAAATTGAGTTTCCAATTTCTTCCAGAGATTTTAAATTCATCACGTAATACATAACCTCGTCTGCCAGACATAGACGTATCGTCGCTGCCGCTCACTGTTGCAATTCTTCCCAATCTTCATCATCCATGACATCTGGTTTCGTTGCCCTCAGGGCCTTCAAGATTTTCCATTGCGCCAACAGATCTTTTACCCTGGTTTACCACAATCCGAAGTTAACAGTTCCATCGAACTCACCACCTCGAATTTTGCACCAGAAAATGCGATCTGAAAATTAATTTTGGTCGGCTCCTTTTGGAACTAAATTCAGGAGAATATTCTCCTAATACAAATCAAAGATTCTCTTCCTTCATTTCCTGCTCCTCTCGGTATCCAGTAAAGGCAGCCTCCTTTCCTTTAGGAGCAAATAATTACTTTGGAAAGAATTGCTTTCCGCGTGCAAATCCAACAGAATATTACTCTACTCTAATGTCCTTCTCTTTCCAATTCCTTATTCCTTTCCATGGCAAGTCTCCAGCGGAAATCGCGCAGCTTCTTCAGCCTCGTGAACCTTCCTTTTCTGGCAGTGAATCTCTCGAAGCGACGTAGCGAAAGAACCCTCTGTCGCGAACCTCCCTGCTCCTGATTGTCGCAGAACTCTCTCCTGGTCGTGAAATGCTCTGTCTCCCCTTTGCGCGAACTCCTCTGTCTCGCCAAGGTCGAATGCGTTGTCGCGAGATCCTGTCCCGAGTTCCCTGGCCGCATGCCAAAGAAGCCCCGACTCCTCCACGATTCACCTCTATCCCGCGCGAACAGAACTGCCGCAAACCGCAGCCTCGTCTGTTCGCACTTCTTTGCGAATTGCACGCGATCTTCCCGCGAAAGATCTGCTTCGCCGCGAATGATTTGACTGTGGCGAACTCCGATCTCCCATGATCGAATCTCCTCGGGATGTCGAACCGTCCGAGGAACTACTCCTCTTCCAAATACCCAAATCGTTGTCTTACTTCCTGTGTCGATCTCCTCCACCCTAACCTGGCTCTGATACTACTTGTTGAGGAATTATGACGAAGAAAAACGGTAATCGACACAAATCTGGAATATGTCTGACCACAGAAGAAAATATTTCATCATAATCTATCCCCTTCTGCTGTGAAAATTCCTTTGCAACCAGTCGAGTCTTGAACTTTTCCCCTTCTTTTTATGATACTGCTGGTTTTCTTTTGTAAACTCATTTGCACCCAATAGCCTTCTTTCCCTCTGGAAATTAAACTAGCTCCCAAGTGCGGTTTTTCTGTAAAGACTCCATCTCCTCAACCATTGCACCCATCCATTTCTCTTTCTCATGACTAGTGATAGCTCCTTGAAAAATGGCTGGATCATCGCTGCTGATGAGAAGTACACATGTGACTAAATATTCATAACTCAATCAATTCTGGAACACAAATCTGGAATATGTATGATTAGGATGTGATGTTTCTATAAAATTTTAAAATATCTAAAATTTATTTTGTGCCGTTAAAAACTTGTTAATTATTTTTAAAAAGAAGAAATAAAAAAATGTAAAAAATATACTTAAAATATTCTAAAATAAATTAAAAAAATAAAATAAATATAAAAAAGGAGTTGATCCTAAATAAGGCATATTATGTTAGCGGAGATGTTATTAAAGTGCTGAAATAGATATTAGATAATAATAAAAATTTCTGGAGTCATATAATAATAAAAATTTCTGGAGTCATACCACATTAAAAATTCTACTATGAAGAAAATGAGGAGAATTGTAGAAATTATATCAAAATCAAGCCTCTTCACATTTTGTCACAGTTCAGCACCTCTGATCACCTTCGCAAAAATCTCATACATTCCAATTGGTAAAATTGAATCTTTTAGCGAAGACTACTCAATTTTGTGTTGAGGTGTAATCCTAGAAGCACGTACACAATCGCGGAAGAAAGTACCCAAGAACGCTATGCTCGTAACGTAACTACGTTAGATCAGCGTAGACACGCCAATCAAAAGTTAACAGGCCGGCGTAACCTTGCCCAAATCGGTGCATCTACATCGCGGTTCTTCAACTCCTGCCTTCATAACACAAAGCGGGCGAAATAATTACGTCATGGGAAGCATACATATGCTATGTAAGGTTATCTCTATAATTTGATTCTTAAGTCCTCCATTCAGAGCGACAATGACTCATGCATACAAAGTGATCTCAAAGGGCTTTTTATAGGAGCGGTTTCTCTTATGCGATCAAGAGAAAATTTGAAGCGGTGTTCTTATAAATTCTAGTGTTGTAAAGAGTATCTGAGAGGTGAAAATCTATTTACATTTGCCCTTTCACCCTTTCACAATGAAAGCTTGGTGTGGTGTGGTTTCGCAATTTTTTCCCATTTTTCAGGTTTTTCCTCTTTAAATGTTGGTGTGCTTTTTCTAGGATTGCTTTGTTGTGCCTTTTAAGTTTGAATTTTTGTTCCGGTGTGATTTTCATTGTTGATTGTTAGAAAGCCCTTCGTCAAATCTTTCCAGCACAAGAGCTCCGCGATAGCGGCGCTACTGCGATAACTTTCGGATGCTACTTTGTCCTGCTCTCGGTTCGAAAGCTGCTCGCTCAGTGTTGCAACATTGTGTATTGAAAAAAAAATAAAAATAAAAATTGGGGGTAGCTGCCCTGAACCCAATACGGGGCAGACACCAAAGATATAAAGCCAGCTAATAGGTTTTTTATTCTTCTATCAAAAAATGACCACAATGTGCATCCAAGAACCGACTATGGAGCCCCTACAACTTTGGGGTATTTTCATGTACTTTCCAATTATCTTCTCACCTTCAGCCCAGCAAGCTGGCCTTGTAATTCAAAACTTTCTGAAAAGCATAAATCCATCCCTCAATTCCCACAGCAATAGTAACTTCTTCAAAGCCTCTTCATGCAGACTACTGAAATACAATCAGAAGACAATGAGGAACTCTATTGGTCACATCAACAATCGTCTTATACGGCGCTACTCTTTTAACCAACTTCATGCAGCCAGTTTCCATTTCACTTCATATGGGCATATTTGCATAAGAAGCAATCAATTTTTACGGATTTACGCAACGGAGAAAAATGATTCAGGTAGTCGACCCCACATAGTGGGATTAAGGCTTTGTTGTTGCCGTTGTTGTTGTACTTTTCTCACATCAAAACTTTTATATTTATACGCATATCACTCTAGATTTTCATGCATGGGTAAAATTCTATGTGTGTAAATATGAAAGTGTAGGTGTGAGATACATAAATTTTCCTATAATAATTATCGAGCGGCAAACTTTGCCCGGCTTTAATGTTTTATTATTATTATATAATTATTTGAAAATTTTGGCAAGCAGTTTTCTTATAATTTACTTTTTTTTGGTTTTTTTACCAATAACTTTATAAATTAAATTTGTTGTTAAATGAAAATATAAGAATTATAAAAGAACTGAACGGAGATCTGTGTGAAAATGATGCATCTGTCCAACTCACTTAACCTCAGTCAACTCGTGCTTAAATGATAAATAATTGGTCTGGGTGGAGTTGGTGCGACCTATCTGCCCATGCTTTTGAAGAGAACATGTTGATGAAAAAATATAAAAAAATCAGAATATTCTGATNTGCGCCGTTTTTTTTTTCTGCGTCGCGCGGGATACGTGGCGTGATTTTATTGGGTGCGCACATTCCTCTACGCGCGTAGTACTGATGTAATATTTTTTCCTTTTAACCAACTTCATGCAGCCAGTTTCTATTTCACTTCATATGGGCATATTTGCATAAGAAGCAAGCAATTTTTACGGATTTACGCAACAGAGAAAAATGATTCATGTAGTCGACCCCACATAGTGGGATTAAGGCTTTGTTGTTGTTGTTGTTGTTGTACTTTTCTCACATCAAAATTTTTATATTTATACTCATGCGCTCTAGATTTTCATGCATGAATAAAATGCTATGTGTGTAAATATGAAAGAGTAGGTATGAGATACATAAAGTTTCCAATAATAACTACCGAGCGGCAAACTTTGCCCGGCTTTAATGTTTTATTATTATTATATAATTATTTGAAAATTTTGGCAAGCAGTTTTCTTATAATTTACTTTTTTTGGTTTTTTTACCAATAACTTTATAAATTAAATTTGTTGTTAAATAAAAATATAAGAATTATAAAAGAAGTGAACGGAGATCTGTGTGAAAATGATGCATCTGTCCAGCTCACTTAACCTCAGTCAACTCGTGCTTAAATGATAAATAATTAGTCTGGGTGGAGTTGGTGCGACCTATCTGCCCATGCTTTTGAGGAGAACATGTTGATGAAAAAAATATAAATCAGAATATTCTGATTAATAGTTCATATTTATTTTACATTTATTTTAAAATGCATTAAATTTTTTTTTTTCATGAAAAAATATTAAATGCTTAATGACACCGAGCCTAATTATGAAAACAAAGTAAGCACAAAATAACATTTATTAATTATGAATAAGGGGAATACAATAAGAACCCAAACTAAATGAACAACACAACGATACTAAGCTACGGCGTCTGCCGGAAGAGAAGAATCGGGGTCAATGGTGGCGTTGGCAAAGTGGCAAGGGGAAAGGGATCGGGGTTGTATGGGAGGTTGAAGGGGTGGTTAAAGATAGGTTTGGTGGTTGGAAGAGTGGGATGTCAGAGAAAACTGCTGAGAAGGGGGTGGGTGATGGTGGTATAGGTCTGATTATAAGGGAGAACTACTGTAAGGGGGAGATTAGTGGGTCGGTTAAACAACATTGGTGTGTTGCAGGACAAGGGCGGGAGGGTGTTGGGGGCGAGCAGTAGGGTGTTGGAGGAGGATTGGAGTGCAGGCGGTTAAGGGGAGTGGAGGAGAAGGGCTGGGAAAGATAAAAAAGGAAGATACATCATCACCTCGAAGTATGATACAGTCAGAGCACTACCACCTCCTCGAACACGGTCTTACAAAAAAGAAAAGAAGTCCATACAAAAAATTTGAAAGCAAACATGGCTAAACCAATCCTAACTCTCACTAACAAGCATATAAATAAACTCCAAACAAGAAAAAAAATAGAATAAGGAGGAGAAGGGTTAGCGACATTGATGCTCCTCCAAAGTGTCGCTCGCTCCAGGTAAGAGCACGAAAGGGAAGAAATCGAAGAGGAGAGCGACAGTCTTGCCTCTTTGTTATTCCGCCCGGTCACCTAAGAATTTGGTAGAACTGGTTCCCTTGCCAGCCGGCTGAACCAACTGGCCCTAGCTCCACGTCACTTAGTTTGGATGTATATGAACTTCATTTACAATGATGTTATACTTGTACAAATTATTGTACAATGTGTAAAATATAATCATATATAAAATCTGGATGTATCAGGACTCCACGTGTAATATTCTCTCCCATTACACAACTTATTCTAAATGCATAATTTGTTTTTTTAAGACTTATTTGGTTTGCCATAACGGTGATGCAGTGTAAAATGNAAGGGGGAGATTAGTGGGTCGGTTAAACAACATTGGTGTGTTGCAGGACAAGGGCGGGAGGGTGTTGGGGGCAAGCGGTAGGGTGTTGGAGGAGGATTGGAGTGCAGGCGGGTTAAGTGGAGTGGAGGAGAAGTGTTAGGAAAGATAAAAAAGGAAGATACATCACCACCTCAGAGTATGATACAGTCGGAGCACTACCACCTCCTCGGACACAGTCTTACAAAAAAGAAAAGAAGTCCATACAAAAAATTTGAAAGCAAACACAGCTAAACCAATCCTAACTCTCACTAACAAGCATATAAATAGACTCCAAACAGGAAAAAATAGAATAAGGAGGAGAAGGGTTGGCGACATTGATGCTCCTCCAAAGTATCGCTCGCCCCAGGTGAGAGTCACGAAAGGGAAGAAATCGAAGAGGGGAGCAGCAGTCTTGCCTCACATAGGAATTGGAAGAACTGGTTCCCTTGCCAGCCGGCTGAACCAGCTGGCCCTAGCTCTACGTCACTTAGTTTGGATGTATATGAACTTCATTTATAATGATGTTATACATGTACAAATTATTGTACAATGTGTAAAATATAATCGTATATAAAGTCTGGATGTATCAGGACTCCACGTGTAATATTCTCTCCCATTTCACAACTTATTCTAAATGCATAATTTATTTTTTTAAGACTTATTTGGTTTGCTATAACGGTGATGCAGTGTAAAATGACGCAAAGCATGAGTAAAGTATTATATTTGAAATAATTAGGAGTTTATTTTGTTTACTGCAAAATAAATGAACTTTTTTTTTGAAGTAAAATGAAAATAATATATTTCAAGTTAATGCATTTGACGGCGGTTACGGGTGGCGAAGAAGTGCGGCGGTGGCTAGTGTTGATTGGGGACGGTGGCTGGCTGTAGTGGCAAGTGATGGCTGTCGTTGTTGAGGGTGGCAAGTGGAGGTGGCAAGCAGAGGAAGGCTGTCGACAATTTGTTACATTCAATTAATTTTTTTAAATTCAATCAAATGGGATGAATTCCAAATAGAGAGAAAATAAAATAATTGTTAAATTTTAAATACAATGTTATTTTAGGTTGAATTTTAAATTTTAAAAGGTAAAATCTTCGGCTTATAAAACCGTTTTAGGTTATTTTTAAGATGGTGGTATTTGGACCGCTCAATCACCAATAATAAGAATATATAACGCGCTTTGGTGAGAAGCGCAGACAGAGGGAGAAAGGTGGGACGATGCCAGACCGCCTTCCGGTCTCCATCTCCGCCGCATTCCGACTCATCTTCTCTCCATCATTAGGTTTTCTTCTCCGATTCCACTTCTACTGATACTCATCAATATCTCCCCTCCCCTCAATTCCGTCAATCCAAGCATCCCTTTTCCCTCTCCGGAGTTGATCCATGTCAACCCTCCGCCGCAGGTACTTCCTCCCTACCAATCCCGACAGAGACGTTGAGCTCCGCCACCGATCATCGCCACATATTCCCAGCCCTTCGCCCCCCTCCGCCGCTNTTCCTGAGCTACAACTGAATCATATATCTAATTTAGAGTGGATGAACTATGTGAAACAAATGAAGTTGCATCAAAGTCCAACTATTACTATATATATGTGGTCCCAATAGAACCTGCTTTGAGTCCCAATCTTTCAACAAGCTTGCCTCATGGAATGTAACATCCCTACTAATGACAACATTTCTTTCTGGCTGATAATACAACTTGAAGCCTTTTACTTCACGCCAGAAGGAAATTTGCCAATGAAGATTATCTTTTTTGCTCATGTTCTAGTTTATCATTCTGCATATCGTAGTAAGATAGACACACAAACACTCATGTTCTCATAATCCCTACCAAGATGTCCCGGTCACATCTTCTTTGGGTTATTCTTCGCAATAGCTGCAAAAGGCAGACAACTCACCAAGTGGCAAACTTAGTCTAAACTTTTGCCCAGGAAGTTCTAGCCAACCTAGCATTAGATAACATACACCAAACTTTCTCCAACCAAAGTCTGGTTCATCGACTAATCCACCTCGTTCTGTTGTGGTGTCTCTCGAACAGTGAAGTGATGCTCTATCCCAGCTCTTTGACACTCTTGCAAGAACTCATTTAATACATATTAGACTCCTTTGTCTATTCTGATACACTGGATTTTTTTATCAATCTGAGTCTCAGTCTAATTCTTTCAAGTTATGAAAATCTTCAGCACCACTCTTTTGCACTTCATGGTGTATACCCAAATATACTTGGAGCAATCATCAATAAAAGAGACAATTTTTCTTCGCTCGATGAATAATGTTATCTTCGTCGGGCCCCAAATATCT
>JXCR01113257.1:58499-72841 GCA_002079205.1 Phalaenopsis hybrid cultivar | reverse complement strand
TTATCCGAGGGAATACATCTCTCTAATCGTCTGCATCCTATTTTATTTATTTTATTTATTATTATTATTTTCATTTTTTAAACTTTTTGTTATTACAGTCTCCCCTACTTAAAAAATTTCATCCTAAAATATTGAAAACAACAAATACAACATCAAGCATATCTTAATAGAAAATTTATGGATATCTTTCTTGCATCTCAGAGACTTTCTCCCAAGTAGCATACTTCTCAGACGCCTACTTCCCTAAAATCTTCAGGAAAGGAATCTCTATGTTATGTAGCTTCTTTACATCATAATCCACAATCCTTTTAAGCTCCGCAATATAAGTCAAATCTGGATGAGCATCAATTAAGTCTGTCATCACCTTACTAGCATCATCTGTAATATACTTAATAAAAAAATGTGGAAAACAATATGAACTCCCTGCTTATGAGTTGGTAAATCCAATATATAAGCCACATTCTCAATCCTCTCCACAATCTCAAAAGGACAATCCTCTCCACAATATCAAAGGAACAACAAATCTTGGGCACAGTTTTGTCGTTTTCCCAAAAAAGTTGTACACCTTTCAATGGACTGACTTTAAAAAAAAACAAACTCTCCAACTTCAACCTAATAGGTTTCTTCTTGATATCGTAATATTTCCTGTCTATCCAGCACAGTCCTTAGTATGTCTCTGATTAATCTAATCTTCTCAGCAGCATCATCAATCAAATCAGCTTCAATGATCCTTCATCCACCAGTTTCAGCCCAAACATAAAAGTGTCCTACGGTTCCTTCCATACAATCCTTCATAGGGAGCCATCCAAATGCTAACCAGGTAACTATTATTGTAAGCAACCTCTACTAAAGATATATGTGATTCCTAAAATCCACCAAAATCAATGACACGTAATCTTAATAGATCCTCCAAATTCTGAATAGTCCTCCTTGGCTAACTATCAGTCTGAGGGTGAAACATTGTACTAAAAGTAGGTCCAGTGCCCAAAGCTTCCTGAACCTTCTTCCAAAATCAGGAAGTAAATTTGTCATCTCTGTCGGAGACAATAGACTTTGACACCCCATGCAAACATACAATTTGGCAAGCTTTTCAACAAGATCTACCACTCTAATAGGCGAAAAATCGGCAGACATAATCTATCAACAATTACATATATAGCATCATAACCCGAACGTGATCTCGGCAAACAAATAACAAAATTCATCACAATCTCATCCTATTTTCACTCTGGAATAAGTACAGGCTGCAACTGACCTCCATGAAATATTACATACCATAATCAACTATGGATAGCTTCAACTTCTCAAGATCTTTAATTAACCGCTCCTACTGAGTAAATAAATATTTCAAATTACCTACAGTTTTACTACTCAGCGCATCAGCAATAACAATCCCCTTTCCTGAATAATATTGAATATCTAAATCAGAATCTCTAATACACTCCAGTCATACCCTTTACCGCAGGTTTAACTCTTTCTGGCAAAGATATATTTCAAATTTTACTGTTTAGTAAAAACTTTGTATCTAACTCGATAATGCCTCCATATCTTGAGTGCAAATATAATAGCAGCAAGCTCCAACTCATGTGTGTGATAGTTCTTTTGTGATTTCTCAACTGACGTGATGCATATGCAATGAACCTAACATGATGCAATAGTACGGACCCCAAATCCCTCAAAAATAGATCGCTAAAAATTTGAAACCCATCAAAACCCGAAAGAAAGGATAAAACTAGAGCAAACATTAAGTTTTCAGCTTTTAAGCAGCCACAAAAAGCCTGTTTCCAAATTATATTTCTGCCAAGCATAGCTTCCAAATAAAATCCAAAAATTAACAGTAAATAAATAAACTCCACATAAAATAATTAAACTATCCAAAATTAATTTCAATATTCAAATCTAAATTTTTCAAGTGGTTTGAAGCCTCAAGGTTATGAATATTTTCCACACTAAAGGTGTAGACTCAATTTCAATCTATTCTACTTTTTGGTTGTACCTTACACGGCCAAGCCATAACATAAATTTCCCCTTGCTCGGTTCACCCAAAGCTTAATCGTTGACTTTCACAACTTAAAAAATATCATTTTAAGGTCTCTAATCCAAAAGAACCCATCACTACAAGAATTGCCCTAACGCCCCATAACATTTGGGCCAAATTCAAAGACGCTCAGCCTAAATCAAGCATTTTACAAGGTCTGGAACTACGTCCCCTCACGAATAATTAGGGAATAATTTTGATCCCTTTTCCTTTAATTAAAAAAGAATTTAACATACAATACCATGATTATTAAATTTTTTGTGTGGCCAGCAATTTGTTTTGAATGTATATCATACAGAAAGAAACAACGACCATGAGACCATTGAATGACNCTAAACATTTTATAAAAGAAAGGACCAAAATGATCCCATGTCAATTTGTGATAAATTTTTATACTCCCAAACTTAATAACAACCCAGCTTAGTCCCCAGCCTCTCTAAATGAGAATCAAAACAATCCTACCATTTAAACTAAAGGAAGCAAGGTTAATAATTTTAAAAATGAAAGTGTTTAAAAAAAAAACACATTGTTTCTTAAATTTTAAAAAAAAAAATCTAGATTTCCACATAAAATTATTTCCTTGTAAACAAAAGTTGAATTTGTGTGCAACAACAAAGAATCAAAATTGTGCAAGTCGCAGAGAAAATTGACTTTATAAAAAAAATAAGTATATTTATCAATTTTGTTATCCTCATTTTATTGCAATAAAAAATTAAACTCAAATTATTTTGCTAAGATGGAATCAATATAACAAAAATGTCAAACAAAACCAGTGCTACAAAAAAAATCAACTTTCTATTTAAGGTGCAAGGTCTGAATTGTTCCAGCAACATAAAAAAATGAGTCATTGTACAACAAAAAAAGAGAAACAGAAAATTATATTTGCTTTATTAAAAGATAAAGTTATATTTTCTTAAAATAATGTATTTTTAAGGACATTAACTTGATTTTAAAAGTAAAATGCAGGACTATTTCTTATGAAACAAAAGCTGCATAGGATCCAGTCAATAAGAATCAAATCAACAAGTAAACAATCCCAAAAAGAATAAGGATGAAGAAGACTAAACTTAAACCGGAGTTGATTTTTTCATTTGTTATAATTGTGTTATTTTGCAAGGCTAAGTTTGTGTTCTGTTGTTGAGGATATATATGAAATTTTTGAAAAACTAAAATATTTTCTTTTTAGAAGGATTATTAAAAATTTTAAACCATGTAATTAAATAACTAAATTAGATTTTTAGAATTTTATGATGTTAAGGCTTGATTCATCTACTCTTTTCATTCAAAGGAGGGTTCTCACACTTTACATATCCCTTTCCTTAGAAGGCTTGAAGGTTTTGTATGGACTTGTTTATTTGCTGAATGAAAAGAAATGCTGCTAGAGATAATGTCACAACCCGGCCCAATGCTTAGAATTAACTAAGACGGGAATTGCGGTCGAACCATATTAACATTTCATTTTACTTTTCATAGAATTTTAAAAACTTCAAATATATATGAAAGAGTCACAAATCCAGAAAGTACAACAAAATTTAACATCAACCAAATAAAAACAACATCATCACCTATGAAAAAGAATCTCAAATCCACATATAAAGTGTCTTTATACATAATTAAACATTAAAAGAAAAAAAAATCATATCATAAATTAATAGCTATCTGCTACTCTCCTTCTGTTGTAAATCAAATCTCTCCCACCAGACATTATCAATCTAAAACTTTTTTTTTCCTAAAAAAAACATTAATTTCAACCATAAGTATGACTTAATGAGTAATTATAATCTAATATACATTAACATCATATGCTATGCTATGTACGAATGACCAAAGTAAAAAAATACAGTTCATTTATTTATAAATACTTGATCTTTCACATTGATTTTATCCCCTCAAATTGTACATGAAGGTACACCATCATCATTTCTTTTAACGTGCATGGATACATCGCATCCCCTACTAGTACCATCTGAGGGTAATCCTATACGATTTATCATTCACTTTTGATATTTCATATCAATTAAAATATTTTAAATTGTAACATCAAATGCATGTTATTTTCTCCCATCTCTTATGTCATTTCAAACTTTCAATATGCAAGGTATACTGAAAAACATATTTTAAACCAGTTAATAAAGCAATTATTCATTGAGTAAAACATTAATTTAATGCATAAAAAGAAATAATCACTCACCTTTCTTAGTTTATTTGTCACACCGAGTGCATAACCCCTGACCTTCAAGGTTTAAAGGTGTTTTAACCTAGATTGTAGTTAAACATTTATTTTTTTGTAAATATCAATTCTAAATTAAGTAAATTAAACTTCTATTTTTAATCAACATTAATCTTATCTTTTAAAAATATTCGTCTTCTTCCTCCAATTCTAAGGATTTGTGGACCTCCTTTCTCTTTTCCTAACAGTAACAAAATTTAATAACATTAATTTAACTAATTATATTATTAATTTCAATAATAACATAAGACTTCACATTTACCTTATAGGCTTTTAAATCGATTTTCTCCCTTGCTTGCTAGCTTCACAAACTTTTCCTCATTCCAAGTTGAAAACTCCTATTATTTGAGTCTTGATTTCTAGAATTTTCATTAACATTATTCAATAAACATAAATACACACATATATAAACATTGATTAAAAACTTAAGAAAAATCTTAAAATCACCTTACAAGTCTTCGGTATTAGAGCCTGAACACGCATGAAGCTCTCCCCTTCTTCCTCCTTTCGGCCTCTGCTTGACCACGCAAGCACTTCTTCTTCCATCGGTCCCATCATACCCCAACAGAGCTCTAAATTAAGTAAATTAAACTTCTATTTTTAATCAACAGTAATCTTATCTTTTAAAAATATTCGTCTTCTTCCTCCAATTCTAAGGATTTGTGGACCTCCTTTCTCTTTTCCTAATAGTAACATAATTTAATAACATTAATTTAACTAATTATATTATTAATTTCAATAATAACATAAGACTTAACATTTACCTTATAGGCTTTTAAATCGATCTTCTTCCTTGCTTGCTAGCTTCACAAAATTTTCCTCATTCCAAGTTGAAAACTCTTATTATTTGAGTCTTGATTTCTAGAATTTTCATGAACATTATTCAATAAGCATAAATACACACACATATATAAACATTGATTAAAAACTTAAGAAAAATCTTAAAATCACCTTACAAGTCTTCGGTATTAGAGCCTGAACACGCATGAAGCTCTCCCCTTCTTCCTCCTTTCGGCCTCTGCTTGACCACGCAAGCACTTCTTCTTCCATCGGTCCCATCATACCCCAACAGAGCACGAGAGCTGACTCCCTTCTCCACATAGTACCTCGACCTGATGAGCAGTGCAGATATCCTCCCTTGCTTGCTAGCTTCACAAACTTCTCCTCATTCCAAGTTGAAACCTCTAATTATTTGAGTTTTGATTACCAGAATTTTTATTAACATTATTCAATAAACATAACCACACACACATATATAAACATTGACTAAAAACTAAGGAAAAATCTTAAACTAACCTTACAAGTCTTCGGTATTAGAGCCCTAATACGCACGAAGCTCTCCCCTTCTTCCTCCTTTCGGCCTCGGCATGACCGCACAAGCTCCTCTTCTTTCTTCAGTCCCCATCATACCCCAACAGAGCACGAGAGTTTTCACTCCCTTCTCCATGTAGTTCCTCAACCCGATGAGTAGTGCACGCAGCTTATGCCTCCTATTTCTCTGGACACATGCATGACTCAAAGTTCTTCCCCTCTACTTCTTCTCCTTTGCAACGCCCAACGGCCCTAACAGTCGTACTCAAGGATCGCGGCTTCGACTCCTTCCTTCTCTCGCGAAGAGGACACACCTTCGGTTGTGGCTCATTCCAAGTTAAGTCCTTAACACGGCCTCCTACCTTTCCTTCCTCCTTCCTTGACTAGGGCACGACACTGCAGAGTAGCCACAACTTCATCCTTCTTGACAAAGCCACAAACTCTTTACGGCTTCTTCCTCCTATACACACACGCAAGCACAACAAATTTCTCTTCTCTCGACCTCTCCCAATGTCTCTCTCATTCACTTATATTCGATTGTTCGAAAGAAGAAAAGATCGATGGAGAGCAATATATTTTATCCGAGGGAATACATCTCTCTAATCGTCTGCATCCTATTTTATTTATTTTATTTATTATGATTATTATTTTCATTTTTAAACTTTTTTATATTAGAATCTCCCCTACTTGAAAAATTTCATCCTCAAAATTTGAAAATAACAAATACAACATCAAGCATATCTCAATAGAAAATTTTTGGATATCTTTTTTGCATCTCAGAGACTTTCTCTCAAGTAGCATACTTCTCAGACCCCTACTTTCCTAAAATCTTCAGGAAAAGAATCTCTATGTTATGTAGCTTCTTCACATCATAATCCAAAATCCTTTCAAGCTCCGCAAAATAAGTCAAATCTGGATGAGCATCAATTAAGTCTGTTATCACCCTACTAGCATCATTTGTAATATACTTAATAAAGAAATGTAGAAAACAATATGAACTCCCTGCTTATGAGTTGGTAAATCCAATATGTAAGCCACATTCTCAATCCTCTTCATGATCTCAAAAGGACAATCCTCTCCACAATCTCAAAAGGACCAGCAAATCTTGGGCTCAGTTTTCCAGTTTTCTCAAAAAAGTTGTACACCTTTCAATGGACTGACTTTAAAAAAGAACAAACTCTCCAACTTCAACCTAATAGGTTTCTACTTCACATCATAATATTTCTTGTCTATCCAGCATTGTCCTTAGTTTGTCTCTGATTAATCTAATCTTCTCAGTAGCATCATCAATCAAATCAGTTTCAATGATCCTTCATCCACCAGTTTCAGCCCAAACATAAAAGTCTCCTACGGTTCCTTCCATGCAATCCTTCATTGGGAGCCATCCAAATGCTAACCAGGTAGCTATTATTGTAAGCAAACTCTACTAAAGATATATGTGATTCCTCAAATCCACCAAAATCAATGACACGTAATCTTAGTAGATCCTCCAAATTCTGAATAGTCCTCCTTGGCTAACTATCAGTCTGAGGGTGAAATGTTGTACTAAAAGTAGGTTCAGTGCCCAAAGCTTCCTGAACCTTCTTCCAAAATCAGGAAGTAAATCTGTCATCTCTGTCGGAGACAATAGACTTTGACACTCCATGCAAACACACAATTTGATCCACATACAATTTGGCTAACTTTTCAACAGGATCTACCACTCTAATAGGCAAAAAATGGGCAGACTTAATCTATCGACAATTACCTATATAGCATCATAACCCGAACGTGATCTCGGCAAACAAATAACAAAATTCATCACAATCTCATCCTATTTTCACTCCGGAATAAGTACAGACTGCAACTGACCTCCATGAAATATTACATACCATAATCAACTATGGATAGCTTCAACTTCTATAGATCTTTAATTAACCGCTTCTACTGAGCAAATAAATATTTCAAATTACCTACAGTTTTCCTACTCAGAGCATCAGCAATAACAGTCCCCTTTCCTGGATAATATTGAATATCTAAATCATAATCTCTAATAAACTCCAGTCATCCACTTTACCTTAGGTTTAACTCTTTCTGATAAAGATATATTTCAAATTTTAGTGTTCAGTAAAAACTTTGTATCTAATGCGATGATGCCTCCATATCTTAAGTGCAAATATAATAGCAGCAAGCTCCAACTCATGTGTGTGATAGTTCTTTTGTGATTTGTCAACTGACGTGATGCATACGCAATGAACCTAACATGATGCAATAGTACGGACCCCAATTCCCTCAAAAATGGATCGCCAAAAATTTGAAACCCATCAAAACCCGAAAGAAAGGATAAAACTAGAGCAAACATTAAGTTTTCAGCTTTTAAACAGCCACACAAAGCCTGTTTCCAAATTATATTTCTGCCAAACATAGCTTCAAAATAAAATCCAAAAATAACAGTAAATAAATAAACTCCACATATGATAATTAAACTATCCAAAATTAATTTCAATATTCAAATCTAAATTTTTCATGTGGTTTGAAGCCTCAAGGTTATGAATATTTTCCACACTAAAGGTGTAGACTCGATTTCAATCTATTTTACTTTTTGGTTGTACCTTACACGGCCAACCCATAACATAAAATTTCCCCTTGCTCGCTTCACCCAAAACTTAATCGTTGACTTTCACAACTTAAACAATATCATTTTAAGGTCTCTAATCCAAAAGAACCTATCACTATAAGAATTGCCCTTACACCCCATAACATCTGGGCCAAATTCAAAGACGCTCAGCCTAAATCAAGCATTTTACAAGGTCTGGAACTACGTCCCCTCACGAATAATTAGGGAATAATTTTGATCCCTTTTCCTTTAATTAAAAAGGAATTTAACATACAATACCATGATTATTAATTTTTTTGTGTGACCAGCAATTTGTTTTGAATGTATATCATATAGAAAGAAACAACAACCATGAGACCACTGAATGATGTGCTAAAGAGTTCAAAATAAACCTTCAACACTTTAAAAAACCAGCAAATTTTATAAACTAATAAATAATAAGTAAAAAAAGAAAAGGAGTAAAATATCATACAAACTGACCTTCATATCAATCAAGATTCCAGCTTTCATTATTGTAGGCAAGTAAGATTCTGCAGTTTCCACCTGCGATACACGTTATCTTCTCAAAGAATGGGCGCTAATAATTCAGAATAAACAAATAAAAGCAATTAAAAAGAATGTACAGGTTATGACAACAGAATAAAAAATCATAGATAAGAATATGCTTTAACCGGATATGTCCGGGTTAGCAAGATAATTAGGACAATTATATATTGATTTTAAAATTATATAAAGACAATTATTCAAACTAATAAGTAAAAGATTTATTAACAAATAGGCCAGCTTATAGGATCACTTACATTAGAGCAATCATGCTGGCAACCAAGATAGAGCAAGAAAGCAAGACTAGAAGGCATGGGAAGATTCAAATCTAGGTAAGAACATATTTTGAGGTAGAGATTATTTTGTTAATAATTTCTTCTCATTCAATGACTTGTCCTTGGAATGATCTATAATTTACATCCATTTAATTTGTTAAATTTTGTTTTTCTGAAAAATAACATTGAATAGCTATAACATCACCTATATTTCGTACATTTTGATGGTCCAATTCATTTTAGATTCCTTATAATAAATATCATATTTTGGCAGAAACCATTATTCATATTGATTGCCATAATAATGACTAATATACGATCAACTCTTTAGCTTCACTCATTAAACATGTAGTAACTCCAGTTCCCTTCATCTCTACCAACCCTAAACGCAACCACACATTAACCCTGCAATTGTCGTTCATGCTAATTGCCACCCTAGCTCATTCTCCGCTTAGCTTGGCTTCCTAACTATCTATGCTTCTCCCGCCCTCATCTTGCCCACATATGCCTTCCACTCCGACACAAATCCCAAATCCTTTGATGTAATGAAGCAAGGAAGACACAACAAAAGTTCGCTACAGAATTCATGCACAAAGCCAGCAGCATGCAAAGATGAAGTGATGGTCGGAACTCATAAAAGAATACATTTACAGGTTTAGTTACTTCTAAAGAAGAAGAATTCATGAGGTCACCATAGTGGGAAGCAAAGAACTCATGTCAGAAGCTAAGAATTAGGTTTTGGCCTCTCGGTAGGGCTGTCTACAAATTACTCAGCAATGTAATAGGAAGAAATGAAGGATAGGAAGAAGGGATTATGGGGGAATTGGAGAAGGGATAGCTATGCGGGGAAGCCCGTTTAAGATAAGAAAATTAACTTTGGAGTAAAATCACATCATAAGTCAAAGATTTCTCGAATATCCTAAGAGATTTACGAATTTTAATTTGTTTATACTAGAAGGCGAGCTTGAGGTGGGCATAGGGAAACTAGTTGTAAGGCCATTCCGTCGATTCAAGAAACATAAATTTGTGCTAATTTAAGAATAATAAATTTCTAAAGGATTTAAAATGATTTATCTGATTTGTGAATGCATTAAATATTTATGCATATTGAAGAAAATCTCGACATGAATATGTGAATGATAGTTGGTACTCACTCTGATGATAAATGTGGTTTTTTCATGATATTGATGTTATGTATTGCATAAGATTGCTTATTATAGGAAATATGATTACAGGAATATCGCAATTGTTATGTTAGATAGATTATTATATTAATGCTTACAAGTACGAACGTTATAAAATGAATATTCAAACATGAATGAATTTCGGGAACCATTAGGATCAGACTGAGACGAAAAGTAGAGAATCATTGATAGTAGGAGGGTAATAACATCTATATTGGGAAAGGACCTGCCTTTTATCAATAAGCAAATTAGACTTCGGATTGTGATCACCCAAATGACATAAAATGACAAAAATTATTAAAGCGTGTACAATTACACGTGACATTCTACGATTATGATTAATGACAATGATCTATGATTATGATTAATGACAATAAAATTTTTATCAATATACTTATGATTACACATGAATTGATGAAATACAAGTGTAATCATTCTTACATTATGTGTTTTTCTTTTATATGCATCATACAATTATAGTATATTGTGATAAGTGTTGTGAATATGTGCATGAGCTATGCACATTATTTTATCCACGTCGATAAAATTTTCCTTGAACCTCAATTATTCTGTCGAACTGATAGCTCATTTGAGTTGTTCACTTCAAGAAGGGGTAAGAAGCACCAGGGGGCTGTTAAAACACAGCCCGAAACTTGAAATTAGCTAAGACGGGAACAAATGGTCGAACGGTAAAAAATAAATTTTTTATATTCCTTTAATATTTAAGAGATGAAAGAGTCACTAAATTTAGAAAGTTAACAGGATATAAAGCTAATTAATTTATTATTTAACTAAGTTATTAACTTTTCGATATTTAAGTGTTAAATTTGCTTTAAATAATCACACTTAATTTGCTAGTAAGATGAGTGCAATTATTTTAGTTACTACTGATAATGACACTCATCTTATCAATTTATTAGTTGGCTCCTTTCCTAGAACTAAAGGCAGAAGCAAGACAAAATTGGGTCGCTCTCTAGCTACAGAATGTGTGTTTTGGCATTTTTGACTTTTTTTATTTTCTTTTCTTTTAAAACTATTTGCATTAGTGTTTATCGTGTGGGTAGAGTGTCATGCTTGGGCCCTCTCACACAATCTATGTGTATCTTTCTTTCTTTTTCATATATATAAAAATATTGAAAGACCAAAAAAAGAATAATATATTAACTAGAAAAAAAGATATAGATACAATGTGTGGAAGGGCCCAAGCATGACACTCTGTCAACAAAAAAAATCACAAAAGGTTTCAAAACTAGAAAAAAACAGAAAATACATAAGATACAAAAAAAAATAAATCTAACAGTGTCGAAAAAGATAGTATCAGGTGGCTAGAGAGCTACCCAATTTGCTCTATCTCTGCCTCTAGTTTTAAGGAAGAAGCGAGCTAATAAGTTGGTTAGATGATTGTCATTGTCAGTAGTAACTAATGTATCATCTAATGTGTTCCCGAGTTGGAGTGGGCCTCCATTCCTCTTCTTCCTCCGGGAATAGACCTATCATTCCTCATCCGAAGAATCAGTCTGATGGGGTGGTAGAGCTGAAGCAGAAGGAATACCAACCGTAGTACCCACAATAAGTTCTAATATATGTGAAGTATGAGTTGCCTCTACACCAGATACTTCCTGAAGAAGTGGAGCTACGAGGCTCTCATGATTATCAGTTTGAACACTATCATTTGTAGGTAATAGTCCATCAGTATTGTTTTCTATGGGGTTTGAAGGAGTCAGCATCACATCACTCACAGTAACAGTAACGGCAGGGGAAAGAGAATAAGTCACTAAAATCTGTCCTATGGTAGCTATCTCTCCAGGTGGTACAGATATATCCTTAGAACCATTCTTATTCTCTTAATCTTTAGATTTCAAATTAGGGTTAAGCTGATGACATTTATCAAGAGTATGCACAAACTTTTTACAATGACAACAATAAGAAGGTCTATACTCCATGACGATTTGTTACCAATATACATTATGCATTGTGCCCAACCAGACTACAGCAACACCGGGCAAAGTAATCTCTTTCCACAAGTATTATAGCTACAGAAGATCTGGTAAAATTAAAAGTGGGTAGATCTAACTTCATATGGTCCTCAAGTATGGCACCAATAAAATAGAGAACCTGATGATTAAAAAAGTGCAGCTTGAAACTAGGTAGACTCAATCATACTGGTACAGTAGGAGGTTCATGATTGGTGTCAAAATCAGGAGACCACTTGAGTAGTTTCATTAGTTTACCAGCAATGTTAAAAATATTTTTTTGGAGAAAATACGAGTGTAGTCTTCAAGCACAGTTAACTGAATCAAAACATGTCTCTCATTCATGAGTCCAACTTTGCACTTTCATATANTATATATATATATATATAATATGGCGCTCCCGCTCACGCTCTATTCGGGTTTCGCCATGCCGACCCCTGGTTATTACTCCACTGCATCTCTTCGTCGACCAAGCTCTGCTTGTCGTTCGTCGATTTCGTCACTTCTGTCTGATTAGTCGTTGTCTGCTGCTCATGCGTCGTCTGTTGCTCGTGCTTCGTCGCTCATGTGTTGTTTGCTGCGTCGAGCTCAGTCTTTTGTTGAGCTCCGTTACTGGTGGTCGTGCCTTCCAGCTACTTCTGCACACCTTTGGTCTTCTCTCAACCTTTGAAGGGTCTCCTTCGGTTTTTTCAGTCTCTCTACTGCAATTTCACTATTCTTATCGCCGCGTAGCTTCTATTGCTAATGGTTTCAGACAGAACGTATGTTGCCTCCCTTGAGGGTGCCTACACTTCAAGTACTCCAAAATCATGTTATTTCCCTCCTTCGTTTGAGTTGGCAGAGGACATCAAAAAATCTGGTCAGAAGAATGGAAAGTTTGTCATCTTTTTTACAGAAGCTGAATGTAATCAACTTGCTTTCTCCTCTTGTCTGAATTCGGTCGGAAAATTTCTTTATGGCTATCCTAAAATGGAGTTTATTCGTAAGGAATTTAATCTTATGCATCTTGTTGGGGAGTGGAAAATTGGAGTTCTTGATGGAAGACACATTCTTACTCAACTTAAAAACGAAGAGGATTATACGAGATTATTTGCTAGAAGAGTAATCTGAATTGATAACGGAGCAATGAAGATTTTGAAATGGTCATTAATCATTCTGGTTTGGATTCGCTTCCCTGGACTGAAATTTCATTATTTTACTCAAAAAGTGTTCTATTTCATTGCCTCAACTTATGGTAAGTCACTCAAAACGGACATTCCTACTTTTAACATTTCTCGTCCATCTGAAGTCAGAGTACTCGTTGAAAGGGACATCACTTCAATCTCTTCTGGGGAAATTTGGTTAGACACACAACACCATGAATATTGGCAAAAGGATATGATTGAGCATTTCCCTTCCTATTGTTCGAACTATCGCATGTTTAGCCACTCCAGTTCTCAATATCATCATCTACACCCCTACCTCAGACCAAGAAACCAAAGTACTCTACTAGAGGTGGTGATTTCCCCTCCTAATATGCTCCAAGTTATCGACAGTATTGATCTTCAAAAGGATACACCCGAAGATGTCACTATCATCGCAAGTAATATCGCAGTCATTCAGCCTACACACAAAGCTATAGTTTCCCCATATTTCGAACCCCCTTTCGTGGGGGCGAATGAGACATTTCAGACTTCATCTGACCTAGAACCGACCACTGATTTTACGGGTGGCAATATTGCTACTGCTTCTCTACAACCTCATCAAGTCGAGCAAGGTGTTAATGTTACTCAGGCACAAAGGGTTCATGATGTGCAATAGCCTACACCTATCCGACCACCTTTAGACTAATCCACTGATCAGATGAGTCCATTCTTGGATGAAAAATGATAGGTTTACATAACTAGAAGGAAGAAGAATAATGGAGATCTACTTGAGCTCAAGAATCTGATGGATGATATTTTGGTTACTTCGGGTAATGGTACGCATTTCACCAATTTGTTAGCTAGATTCCTTCCGAAAACTCGAGGCAGAGGCAGGATTAAACTGACTCGTCCCTAACTTTTTGCGTACATTTGGTGGTTTTTAATTATTTTGCTTGTATATGTAACTCTTCTTTATTGAGATTTTGTGTTGTATCGTGTGGGTTGAGCCTTCTTTTAGGCCCACTAATACAAACTATCGGTATCTTTTCATTTTTAATACAATTGTTC